>JAFVLL020015944.1:0-14646 GCA_021397915.2 Tor tambroides | reverse complement strand
TGACCCAGTGTTCATGAGACATGGCAAACTGTTAGCTTGTGCATGGCATGACACAAAGCGTCTCACTATGCTCTTGTCTCTTCATGGGAACTCATGTGTTCGGAAACGTATCAGGTCAAAGCAAAGCGACACTGGTTTTCATGAGATAAACAGACCTGTGTGCGTTAACAGGTACAACACCTTCATGGGAGGAGTAGACACCACTGATCAGAGGATGAAACCCTACCACTTTCCACACCGTTCAAGGAAATGTACAATCGCATCTTCAATGCGATTCTGAGAATCAGTGTGGTGAACTCCCATATAATCTACTCCAAGTGTGCTCTTGGTCCACACAAGCCACTGAAGGCCTTCGTCCAGGACATTATTACTGCTTTGCTTGAGGGCTATTCCAAGAGGGAAAGCAAAAAACCAGGAAGGCCTTCAGTGGAGGGGGGGGACATGCCACAGAGGCTCACTGAGCGCCACTGGCTCCGTGTTGCTGATGATCGGCCAGATTGCGTCGTTTGTTCTGATCGCGCACGCTCTAAGGGCCGCTGGCAGACAAAGTACAGGTGCAGTCAGTGTGGGGTAGGTCTGTGCGCTGTGCCATGCAATGAGAGGTACCATACTCTCAAGAACTATAAACTGTGTCACCTAGATACCTGATTGGGCAGATAGCTGGTCAACTGATCAAAAAATAGGCACATGCATTTTACTATGGCACAGTAATATAGTAATAATTTACTATAGTTACTAATAGTTTTACTGTTGATTTCCACTTTTCCTGATCATTTTGAATGAGGATAAAAAGACAAAAAAAAACACATGCAAATAAGTTCAAACATCCACTCCATATATATTTTTTCCTGAATATTACTGATGAACTGATCAAAAAGTAGGCTACTGTTCACATGCGCTTTACTACTATATAGTATTTTAATATAGTAATAATTTAGTACTTTATCTGATTTTATTGTTGGTTTCCTCTTTTCTGATCATTCAGAATGAGGATAAAAAGACAAAAAACAAACAAACAAACAAACATGTAAATAAGTTCAATCAATTCAATATCTACTATTTCCTGAATATTACTGATGAACTGATCAAAATGTAGGCTACTGTTCACATGCGTTTTACTATATAGTATAGTAATATAGTAATAATTTAGTACTTTCTCCTGTTTTATTGTTGGTTTCCTCTTTTCTGATCATTTGGAATGAGTATACAAAATAAGTACAAGTGAGCTGTTTATGCTGACCTACTAGAAAATAGTTGCACAAGGGACATGTCCAAGATGGCCACCAAGTGAACTGATGTGCCTAAAAGGGACTTTGATAAGAGCAAAATTATTGTGGGGTCTTCAGACACTGCATAATAAAATCAACCCTAACACAACACCTCTCTTTTTTGCATCCCTCCCTTTCTCCTCTTTCTTACTCTCCAGAGAGTGCCTCTCTTTTAATTCAGTGTGCTTGCCATGCTAAAACAAAAAAAAGACATGCTCCCTGTGCTGAAGCTGTGTCCAATTACTCCGGTGGGGGGATGGGCACTGCAGGAGCGGAGAAGGATTGTGACCCGCAGAGATCCTACGCTCCGGAGAAGCCAGAGATAGGGAATCATGTAGAGTAGAAACAGTCTGTGAGGATTACTTACCATTGGCCTATTCCGTTTGGCCATGGAGCCTGAGACAAGACAAGGAAGAAGTTAGGAAGACAAACATTGTCCGTACTGTCTGTATGTCCTTCCCCATCTCCATCTACACTTTGTGTTACGGGCAAGCCTGACCAATAGCCCTAAAGTAGCCATCCATGAGCCAGTTTCATGGCCAATGCTGGAACATCATATATCTCGCCTACGCCCATTGCTGCAACTACAATACAGAAAGGATCGCAAATTAGAAATGCTTGTCATTTAATAACAAACAATGCCCATATATAGAGGATGTCCCAGGGAATTCTTCAGATGAAAGCATGTCAATAACGAGACCGCAACTTGCATCAGAATCTGGAGTGTGCATAACAATAATCATCTCAATATGTTGGGTTATGTCCAAAGAGATAAATCAAAAATAATTGTGCACTCTCTTCCCATTTTCCAAAGCTGAAGCTGCCAATTTAGGCCAACAATGCAAGACAAGAGGATGCAACATTCCTATTAGGATGTGAAGATTTACGGCATCATGATCCACATAAAATGATGGGCAAAGGGCACAGAGTCCAAACTAATCCAAAGACGGAAGGACTTGTGAAGATGTATCAACATACAGTATCTTTAGTCAACATTGCATCCAGAGATAAGCCAAGTAGCAGCTCCTATCTCAGCCACATGCTCACCTCTTAATAGTTTATGGATGATTCCAAGGAGAAGATTAACTTTATCATTATTTTGTAAGAAAATGAGGTATGTTAGAAAAGTCAAATGGGCTGTACTTGGTGGAGATTCAGGGTTAGAGCTGCCTTCTCCACCATTGAAGCACTTGGCAAAATGACATGTTCGAATCAGTTTCTGCACAATTTTTGGGTGTAAAGGTTCACAGGTTTTTATCAGTGTGCCTGGAAAGTCCTGTTGACAAGTTCCCAGGCACTGCAGAGCTTCCGAGGAAGAACTTGTTTTTGGATTTGCCAAAGTTTGTGAGGTTTGCGGCACTGAATCTTTCAAAGACGTTTTGTTTGAGACACTTAGTAGCAAGCAAACAAGGTATTTTTTTTTACCTCAAGTCTTGTTGAGTCAAGTCCGATTTCTGAAGGACCCTCCCTTCAATGTCATGTAAACAAGCAAAATCTGATTAGCCATATCACTTGTCAGTCAGAGAGCTTTTTCCTGTCTAAGTGGGCAGTTCTTGGCTAGAATAAGATGTTATGCTGATACTCAAGAGTCTGGCTACATGTGGCTTTGAGGAACATGCTTCTGCTGGAAGTGATCACTCCTCAAATTCATCAAACACTAAACTTGCGGTTAGCCATCCTCTCTCCACAAACACACAGCCATACACACAAACAGCTTTGCATATATAAGCCCTATTCTGAAACAATTTTCCCTGTGGATACATACATTCGTGTTTGACGCATATACAATGTGATTTTCAAATCACGTTTCACCACATTTATTTGTCGAACACTGCTAATCTGCCTGGTGTACCTTTATGGTAGGTCCTTTGCCAAATGCTGTCCTAATTTTTTGCAGTCCTCCAGAGGAATCTACAATTTGGAGATGTAATGATGCATAAACTATTGGGTTGAAGTCTTTATCAGGGTGGGCTAGGCAAAAGGCTGATGTGTAGCGGCTGTAAATGATAATTTGTACACCTTGCGATTTATATACACAATGTTATAATTAGTCTTGTTTATTTTAACAGGTTTCGTGACGTTCTTATCCAGAGCACATGACCCTCCAGACATCCTAATACATAATTATTTTCAGTACATGAAATCACAGACATCATATGTAAATAACTGTAACTCAAATGTTGTTTATGTTGGTATATTATGAAAATCCCATCTGAATATTGCTATAGGCAGGTCAGAGATAAATCAGTGTAGTCAGTGTAATTGCATCTCTCTCATGAATATTTGCAGAGATATTTTCTTATGTTGTACCTGTTGAAAGACACATATATCAATATCAGTGTTTCCGTGTGTAAAGCTTTGCCACTGTTGACATGAGGCACTTGACTTTGACACTGTAAGATTCAAGGATGGACCTTGTACTTGGCGAATGTTCTTCTTCCAGTTCAACCTGTTCACGAGTCATTGCACAGAAAGTTGAGTTCTGAATGGTCTGTTTGCCCTTGTCACAGCATGCAACTCAGACATCAAGAAAGTTATTTGGCTTGTATGGCTGTAAGACCCACAATACAGAGTAATTTTTTGGTCATAATACATACGATTATTTTATTTTAAATTTGTTATTTTATATTAATTATGTATAGCCTATTATATATTTATGATTATTATTATTAAAATAATAATAATTATTATTATTTATTTTACATTTTACAAAAGAAAATCCTACTAGATTGACACAATGACTTTGATCATGCTACATTTCACAAAATGTGATTTACAGTAACTCAGGGTACGTTCATAAGACAGTGATGAAATGAAAATGAAATTTTTTTCAGTTGCATATTTTTTGAGTTTCGCGTGCAGCCAAAAACATTGTCAAAATGATCCCCGTTCACACGGATCTGGAAAAACAAGTAAAAACACTGTAATATTCATGCCAGGCCAATAGATGGCGATGTCTCGGTGGCGATATAAAGAAACATTACTTGCCTCCGCACATATAAGATGTGTCCCAATTCAAAGGTTGCATCCTTCGAAGTTTGGGCCGAGCGTCGTTAAATGGAATGATCTAGCCTACGTAGGACTGTTCTTGTCGTCTAGCAACTGTGACAGTTGCCGTTGATGAGCAGCAGTGATGTTTGTACAGGACTGCTTTAAAATTTATATTCAACTGCCTAAAAGCAAAACAGGGTTCAAAACCTGTCTAAATATGTTTACTATGGTCTATTTTTGTACATGATAAAGAGTATAAACTAAATAAAATAGCATCTTGGTAAGATATCAGTCAACATTTGAACTGCTATATACATTTTTCTTTATTTTTACTTTTATATATTTACATAAATTACATTATTTGAGTATTCAGAAAACAATACAATACATTTAAAAGTGTAATCTGGCAATAAATCCTGTCGTCACAGGCACGCAATGAATTCTGGGGCATGCAAGGCCGTGAAGGATCCTTCTGTTGTATCCTCACGAGAAACAAAGGAGGTTGCATTTGAAGGAGCCTTCAAATTGGGACAGCATTTGTCGTGCCGGGGTGATGCAATTGGCCTTCAAATGCACCCTTCGAAGGATGCAGCCTTTGAATTGGGTCACAGCTACTGACTGAATGCATAATACGCATGTAAACGACTGTTTCATATTTACTGTTCAAAACATTTACTGTTCTCACAAATTCACGTTTTTGTAACGTACACAGAGAGACGGCAATGGTATCACTTTCAAAAACGTGCACTTTGACACCTATTTTCAAAAGTTTGTGTTTTCAGGCCTGCAAAATGTCATTGTTGTGAAATGAATGCCCAAAACGCATCTGTTTTTAGATGCAAACGCCCTCTTTAGGCCGCGACACACCAAGCCGACGGTGTGGGCCTTCAGCGAGTGTCTGTCAAGCTAGTGTTTTTGGTGTGTTCCACACGTCGGCTCTTGTTGGGCTCACGACGGCGACAGTTTGCCCATCGTTTGCTTTAGGGTCGTCAGTGAGAGTGAGAACTCTGATTGGATACTCAGTTTAGGGAACAAGTCAGTGCCTGAGAATTAAAGCAAAAGTGATGAAAATGAGCAAGTAAATAAAGGCGGCACAGACAGAAGGCTGTTCTAATGTTATGTGTTCTTACCCAAGCATTCCAATATGCAAATATTTTCATAACAACATGAACCGCTTAATATGAAGAAATTTATCAACATAACTGATATTCAAAATCATAAGCAAGCGCCGCTTTGTTTACTTTTTGTAAATTTGTGTATATCTCGTATATCCTTGTTTCGGTTACTCTTTTTGAATGATAAATATATACTATTGATAGCTGCTGATATAGACAGTTAATTCCTCTCACACAGGCAAAGAACGCACGTGTTAGTTTGTAGTTGGCTGTATTCTGAACAGCGTGTTCAAGTGCAGATTTTTGGTCCAGACGCCGCCAACGCAAGGCAGCTTTCGTTGCCGCTAGTTCTTTGAAGTCGGCTTGGTGTGTCCCTGCCTTTAGTTTCACCGTCCTGTCTAGATCACCAATGAATTGTAAACTTGTCCAAAGACCAGTCTTTCATGAGGAGGCAGTGGAAAAGTGTATATTTCTACTGCTTACTTTCACAGCATCAGGAGACAAGGGTGGAGGTGGTTACGCATTAGCAGGCTCCTAATTAATGCAGAATTTGAAGGTGGGGGAGGAGCTAGGGTAATTAGGGATTAAACAGGGGTTGTTATGTTGTTCCTATTTGATGGGATTATTTACACACCAGGTTTTAATCACCACCGTCCAGAAGTCATTGAAGACACCACCTTTAGCCATAGCTGAGTGGTTGTTGGGAGTAGACCTCACAACCAAACCCTTTCTAATTACCTCATTTGGCCTTTCCTCTCCAGAGCTGTTCTCAGGTTTTAGTGTGTATGTGGTTCAGTGAGTTGGCTCCATTTCTCCAATGCTTGTTTGTTTTTAACACCTGCACGTTTTCTCAAAGGAGTGATTGCAGGACGCTGATTGCAGTTGGATCGGTCTTGTAAGCTGGACTACACTACAATGACTTTTCTATTTATAAAAGCTCGAGAAACATTGCAATGACGTTTGTTGGCACGCTGAGATATGCTTGTGGCCAAATGTCAACTCTGCCTCGTAATCGATCAAAACTGACAATCATCTACAGTATTTAACAAATCTCTCTGGCGAATGCCATTCATACGTAACAGGGATGCCAGACATGCTGGTACTTCAGTAAGTTGATACCGAAATAAAAAAGTAACAATACCAGTCTTCTTGTACTGAATACTGACTCCATTCAGCATCTGATTGATATTCAGCTGTTTTTGAACACTCAGCAGTATATGTTGCAGAACAGACGATGGGTGGTCCGTGGCGTCTACAGTCCTGCCCAACCTATCCAATGTGCTGAGATTGTTTTTTAGGAGTCCATTGTACTTCAATCCCATGCTGTCGAACCTGTCTGTAGCCGCTTCTGTTTGTCAATATTTGCATGTAGGATGATGTTGCCAACAACGCCCCCCTCCACATCCCATCCCCCGCCTTCCTTCTTTCTCTCCACTGTATCGCATGTGTCAGTAAGGAGCTAATCCGCACAGTCTATTTGCCCCCTTGTTTTGTTTGGTTTCTAATTTCGCCGCTGTTGGAAAATTACACATAATTGCAGCCTACAAATGCTAATGCCCCCCCCCCCCCCCCGCATTCACCCTACATCTCCACTGCTTACAGCCCCCCACCCATTGCTTGTATCTTCTCCTCTGCAGCCAGTAATTGTTAGTGTTGAAGAAATTCATCATCCTCAATAGAGGCTATCCAAACACACTCGAAACAGAACACCATAATACACTGATTGACAGTGGACAGTGTAGGTTCGCTTTGGCGTTGACACAGCAAAACAACAATGTATTCACTGTATAAGACAAAATGAAGGGAGGTGCATAGGTTGGCTAGGTGTAGTCTTATGCACCTCACTGTTTGCAGGTGTGAAATGTTTACATTTCAATAGATAGTTCACCTAAAAATGAAAGTTCTGTCATCATTTACTCATTTACATGATTTTTATCCATGGATTACAAAAGGAGATGTTTAGAAAAATGTTCATGCTGCTCTTGTACATACATGTCTATCAAGCCTACAAAAAACAAAAGCACACCAAAAAGTAGTCGATACCAATGTTATATTTATTTACTATTATAGTTTTAATATTTTGAATTAGCTTTTAATTTTATATTTTTAATTTGAGTTTAATTTTTAGTCATTTTGTTGTGCTTTTGTCATTTTTTCTACATTGATTTACTTTTATTTCCGTTTTAGTGTGAGTAGTTTTAGTACTTAAACGTAAACTTATTTTAGTTAGTTGCCAAGGCAACATTTCTAATTTCTGAAAACATATTTCCAAAATTTTAAAAAGTTTTTTGTTTAATATGAATTTATTATATTATTTATTATATTTATTATATGAAATAATTTATCATTATTTCACTTCTATCATGACAACCCTCGGAAGATTTTAGCATGGTAATGGATATGGATATGTTAATGTATTTGGTCTATGAGTTTTTAAGCCATATATAACAACCCGTAACAGATCTATACAGGTGGAGCTGGGGAAGGTGGAGGGTTTAAGACAGGGGTGCCCAACCCTGTTCCTGGTTTCAGGTGTGTTTGATTAGAGTTGGAGCTAAACTTTTCAGGACAGTCGATCGCCAGGAACAGGGTTGGGCACCCCTGGTTTAAGAGGAACTCTGAAAGCGCACTGCAAACGAATGCTAACCAGCCATTTAAATGTAAAAAAGCAGCAAGCTCATTGGCTGTGTATGCATATGTCAAGCAGTTTAACATTGTGAATATCATCAATTTGTGTTAACGACCTATCAGCCTGCACCATTTAGAGTTTCATGACAGAAATTGCCATTTACCAAAAAACTATTTATAATATTTTTTTAGTTAAAAATAACAATACTGTTCCATACGACTTGTGCACTATATTACAAGTTTTCTGAAGCTGTACAATACCTTTGTATAAAATTACAGACATTTCCTAAATTTGATGAATATCTTTCTTAGTTCTCACTGTTGCTCACATATATTCAAAACTTTTAATTTGATTTTTAATACATTTTAATGTGAACCAGTTGAAAATTTGGCTTGTTAACTTTAGCTTATATTACTGTATTTTTTCTCACAAAAATTAGTTTGAGATCATACAGTAATTGCCTCACCCCCTGCAGTATCACAGCAGACCCCCTATGGGTTGCGGACCCCCTTTTGAAGACCCTTGGTCTATGATATTCTGGTCCCTAGACGTCTCACTGACACATGCACATTTTTAAACTTGGCATCACACCAGCTTTGATGTCAATGGTGCCAAACGTTATTGGTTTTTGCATGTCGCCCAACTAATTTTCACCCATTAAGTTTGGATATATTGAACTAGTACTAATACTCTTTGAGACCTAAAACAGAGACTGTAAGACTGTATCAAAAAAGAGCAGTCCAAACATTCTTTAAAACTTCTCCTTTTTTGTAGATTAAAAGGTTTTATAAATGAGAATACTAGAATTAAGAGCAGGACACATGGAAACTTGACCTTGCAAAAGAGCGGTTTTTAAAAGTGAGGTGTTGTGGGAGTAGAGTGAGACTGAGAGACAGAGCGAGACAGAAAGAGAGAGACAGTGAGGGAGGGCATAAAGAGGTCATGAAAGTAGTTATGAAAGCTGTTGTGACCTAATCTTCAGTGTTTATGGCTTTTTGCAGTCACAGAGATGCAGGCTGAAATTAGAGTGGGTGATGCCACAGAAGCACAGCAGAGACAATGGCAGACAAGAAGTAACTACAGTTCACCATCCCTCTTACACCCACTGAATTAAATCACAAAACTTATTTTAAACAACAACAGATGCATAACGTTTCATTGTCTGCCTATTTAAACACTGTAATTTAGGCAGAATAATTTTAGTCAAAGCTTGAGTTTCAGATTGACACCGGTAAGATTTTTTTAGATTGGGCATTTCTTTGTAGACCCAATGAAATCAGTAGACGAGTGCAGTCGATAGGTTATATGGTGCGTTAAAGTCCTCCTGGGAAGACTGTATATACAAGTTGAGAATTCGTAATTATGACGTCAAGTGCGTTCAAGTCACTTTGGCCGGAGAAAGATGGTGACGTACCTTTTCTACAACAAATACAGCAATGTTTTTAACTCTGCTTCGACAAAATCATGAATAAAGAATGCATCATTACATCTATCATGTTCGCCAAATTCAAATTCAATCCAAGTTACCCATTCGTAATTACTATATTGTCGTGGCGTTCATGTGCTTTCAACTCGTAAATACAATCTTTCCGACATGACTTGAATGCACCATTAGTTAAGTCACAACCGTGAACTAATCTGCTACTTGCTAGTCAGTTGTGGCTGGTTTTGGGGGAGGGGCATTCTCATTCCTCGAAGGCCTCTGATTGGACAAAAATTGTTGTAGTGCAACGTGAGTCATCAATGTTTTTGTTCCATTTTCTGGAAGAGAAAGAAATGTGTATTTTTGCTAAACATTAATTTTGTTGTACACTAGCATATGGACATGTTTCGCCCCAGACGAAAGATTGGCATCATGAAACAATCGTGGTGATTTCTGTGATCGTGGCTCTTAATCGTGGTCCTGTGTCGTACAGTGAGAGAGGTTCAAAGACAGCCGTTGTCATGGTCTTGCGACCAAAGATAACCTACCATAATTTTCTGACAGCATCAGAAATTCAGCATGATCATCGCACAGTGTTTGCTGCTACGACCAACGTTTACTGACCAGCCAATAAAAATCCGTCATGAAATCAACGCGACATGACGTGAGGTAAGCACTTTTAAAACATAAAAGTGCTTACCTCAAGCTCTTATTCCTTCCTCTTTCGCCGTTTCTACTTTTTCAGCACACATAAAAACTACAACTGCCAAAGTGCGATTCATCATGCTCTTTTTGTTTACCACTAGCGCATAGTGATGATATTTTATTCTTCTATAGAAACGTGTGTCGTAACGTACAAGTCAATAGGTGTCATCATCGTACTGCATACATGTCCTACCCAAGGTTATTAAATCCATGTCGCTCAGTGTGATCTCCAATTCTAAAATCGTGCAGTGTATAGAAGGCTTTATGGTCACCAAGTCTGCATTTATTTGATGAAAAATACAGTAAAAACAGTAATATTGTGAAATATTATTGCAGTTTGAAATTACAGTTCTTTTCTTTAATAGATCTTAATCCGTTCACACCAAGAATGATAACTATAAAGATATCTATAAAGATAACAATATTAGCATCCACACCAATGAACAATATCGTCTGTTTATTTAAAGCGCAAACGCACCTGGTCTGTCACTTTAAATTTTTGAGCTCGTTATAGCAGGATTGATTCTGATTGGGTGTCAATGTTTTTATCGTTCATCAGCTAGAAAAAATTGTTCTGAAAGTGATTCCAATGATTTTGTTTCTCTGTGCTTTTATCGGTGTGGACTCTGCTATTCTTTAATATTGAGAATGATTTTTAGAACTATGTCTTTATTGTTATCTTCATAGTTAAGGCCCTTGGTGTGAACGGGCCTTTACAATGTAATTTTTTTCTGTGATGCCAAAGCTGAAATTTCAGCATCATTACTCCAGTCTTCTGTGTCACATGATCCTTCAGAAATCAATCTAATGTGCTGTATTGGTGATCAAGAAACATTATTATTATTATCGGATTTGAAAACAGTTGTGCTGCTTGTGGATTTTTTCAAAAGAACAGCATTTATTTAAAACAGAAATATTTTGTAACATTATAAATGTCTTCACTGTCACCTTTGATCAATTTAATGCAACTTTGCTGAATAAAATAATCTATTTCTGACTTTTTAAAACTTGTTTCAAGATAAATTTAGTTTTATTTATTTTAACTGGTAAATAGGACAAAAAATGCTGTTTGTCTGTTAGTTAATATTATTCAGTACTCCACATTTCTTAGGTGAGATCAGCCAAAAAAAAAAACTTTTTTCAGAGGTGGAGCGCAATAAAACCAATGTATTTACAATATTAACAGTGCCATATATTGATGTACCTTGTGTTTCCACAAAGAAAATACCATTCGTTCTTTCAAATTAAGCATAAAGATTATGAATGGGAGTAGCAGAATCGCATCTGACTGTCTGGGGTTTCACTCGGCACTCGAATGCACTGTCGTTCTGAACTAATCAAAAGCAGGTATTGCTAAGAGCAACAAGAAAAAGCCTATTCGTGCATGAAAAAAGTCCCACCACATTGTGGCGGACCACGCATGCCATTTCGGTGATGTCGGTAGATGGAAGCGGGCCTCTCCAACTTGGGGGAAGCAGAAAAAGCAGCGATATTCTGTCTAGAGATGGCGACGCATCTGGTTTTCTCGCATCAAACTGTCGATTTTTGAGCATTTTGAGCATTTTTGAGATTTTTGAGCTTTATAGCGAATATACGGTAGATGACATTTGCGGTTTGATTGCGTGGTGAAAAATGCCAGCGGAGGAAGTTTCCTGTCCTTTTCGGTGCCGTACTGTCATCTCATCTCGTCTTAGCGTGTCGCATTGTTGACTGTGTTTCCGTGGGTCAGGCCAGCTAACAAGATCTGCCTGTTCCCTTCCAAGGGCCTCAACACCCCTAAAACTCCGCATACAAACACACACACACACACACACTCCTCCCCCACTGCGAGCAGAGGAGGCATGTGGACAAACCGCAGGCAGGGAGAGGTATACAGGGCCAGGGCTATACTCTCCCTGATTACTGCAGGAAAAACACCATTGGCAAGCCGTTTCTCTTGCTTTCTCGCTCTCGCACACACAAACGTGCTCGCAAACTGCTGTCTTGCACAGATACGTGCGCATTCAGCCTATTGTTTTCACGCAAAACACACAACAACACTGACAGACACGTAATTGGACGCATACATATGCTTACCCAACAGGCTACCGGCATACACACACACTCACAGATGCACCCACACAGAGACGTTCATTATTTCACCAGAAACACACACACAAACATTCGCTCGCACATAGTTCTTCAGTGACGTCCACCGCACACACCCCCTCCTCTCTGACATACTACTGCGGCTCTCCCACACATACACACACACACCTTCACACACTCTTAAACCCATAATACACTCTGACTCCTGTGAGATTCCCTCACACACTCCTGGAAACGGGCTTCTTTTGTCAAATACTCACTCTTGCACGTTCACACTCAAACACATACACACACCGACACCTTTTTAATAACCTGGCTTGTTTTTTTTTTTACATATAACTGGGGTTATTTACAATACACTGTAATGTAGTCACAGAATAAAATGTTAGAAGTGTGAATCTGCAACAGTTATGCGTACACATGTACTCTATAGAGAATTTACATTTTGTTGTCTTGATTTCTTAGGGAAATCTAGAGACTCGTTTCTGCCATGTAAGAAAAAATTAAGTTAATTACGTCTATTTAATTACATCCTGGCTTAAGCTAATTCAGTCTATTTATCTCACAATTTCGATTTGTATAAACTCGCAGTTACGAGTTTCTCGCAATTCCGATTTTTTTCCTCAGAATTTTAAATTTACATCTCGAAATTCTAACTTTTTTCTTGGAATTCCGAGTTTACATTTCGCAGTTGTGATTTTTTTCTCAGAATGCAGTTTACATCTTGCAATTTTTTTATTGCCACAGAATTTAAAAAAAAATAATTGTGACTTTTTAATCTCACAATTATTACCTTTTTAAGGAAAAAAGTCAGAATTGCGAGATGTAAACTTGCAATTACAAATTTATAACTTGCAATTGCGAGTTTACATCTTGCAATTCTAACCTTTTTCTCAGGATTTTTCAGGTTTTCACAATTTTTACTTTTTTCTCAGAATTGTGAGTTTACATTTTGCAATTCTGACTTTTTTCTCAAAATTCTGAGTTTACATCTGACAATTCTTTTTTACCACCTTTTTTTTAAGTTTAACAACACACCTCACAATTCAGATTTTTTTTTTTATCAGAATTGAGATTCTGAGAATTGAAATTCTGAGGAAAAAAGTCACAATTGCGAGATGTAAATTTGCAATTATGATTATATCTTGCAGTTGTGAGTTCTGATTTTTTTTCTCAGAATTCCAAGTTTACATCTCGCAATTATTACTTTTTCCCTCTCAGAATTCTGAGTTTGCATCTCACAATTTTGCCTTTTTTCTCAGAATTTCTGAGTCTACAACTCACAATTGTGTTTTTGTTTCCACCATGGAGTAAAAAATAAAAAAGTTAATTGCGACTTTATAATTACGACTTTTCATCTAAGAACTTCAAACTGAACATCTTTTTTTTTCTCAGAATTGCGAGAAAAAGTCAGAATTGTCAGATATAGAATATATATAGAATTGCGAGACAAAAACCTTTTTTTCACATGGCAGAAACAAGCTTTCATAAAATTTTGTATGAATTCAGTCATGGTAAGATGTGTTAAATGTAGCTGAAAGCATTGTCAAATTAGGCTAAACATATGTATTAATATGCTGCAGTAGCAGCGGTTGCTCATTGCCGCAAATGAGCATTATAAAGCATTATGTCCTTCTCAGCGTGCTCCACACGTACTTATTCACGCCTGTTTGCATATGCATGTAGTAAATATGTAAATGAGGACGTGTGTATATGCACAAGGTGCGTTACGCTGGGAATTACTGTCTGCTCAGTTTTCGGCCTTAATAGCCATAATCGTTTTCTGTCCCAAGACTTTTTATATATTCAGTCTTATTTTGCTTAAAAGAACCTCCTTTTAAATTTTTGGATTCCAAAATTTTCTTGTCCTCCTGAAAGCTTCATGAAAGCTTGATCTTCATCGCCATCCCAGAAGGATACCACACTTTTGCTGGCTTCGTTTTTTTTCAAGGCTTCATTTATTTTCTGAGAGGAAGGAAAGTCTCAAGTTCATAGTCTTAAAAAAATGACTTCTTGGTTTATCATGTTTTCTTTTTTAATACTCTAAAAGACTTCAAAGTTTCACAGCTGAGCAAATGAATTGT
This sequence comes from Tor tambroides, assembly GCA_021397915.2. Lineage (NCBI taxonomy): Eukaryota > Metazoa > Chordata > Actinopteri > Cypriniformes > Cyprinidae > Tor > Tor tambroides. Next base: position 343 of record JAFVLL020015944.1, on the reverse strand, counting down.
GGCTCAAAGCGTTAATTGCTATCAAAGCTCATTTAACACATAAACTTGTATAAAATACATTCACTTCAAAAATGACAATGCACTCATAAAGAATGTGTCATGGCGAATAATTAGGAAGCAAGTTGCAAGTGAATAAGTTACTTTATTAGTAACCAGAGAGTCAGGTATACACAGAAACACGATGGCGATGAGTGGCGCAGGGACCTTGATGGACAACACAGATGAATGGTGGTGAAGAGACGGATCCGCAGATGAAGAGTGAAGTATCCGGACACAGAACGAGGAACACAGCAACTCCAGAGCGGAACACCGACTCACGACACCAGACAGCAACAAGGATCAG
>JAFVLL020015943.1:0-46463 GCA_021397915.2 Tor tambroides | reverse complement strand
GGTGTTACTGAACTTCTTATAGCCTAGGCCATCTTTGTGTAGAGCAACAGTTCTAATTCTCAAATCCTCAGAGAGTTCTTTGCCATGAGGTGCCATGTTGAACATCCAGTGGTCAGTATGAGAGAATTGTACTCAAAGCACCAAATTTTAACTGCTCTAATATAAGATACACAAATTTGTGTGGTCCTGTCAAGCAGACAAAAACATGAACATGATGAATAGGACATGTGGCTTTGCATGGTTAAACAACGTATCTGTTATCATTTAGGGTGTACTCACTTTTGTTGCCAGCTTTTTTGACAATAATGGCTGTATGCTGAGTTATTTTCAGAGGACAGTAAATCTTTACTGCTATACTAGTTGCACACTGACTACTCTAAAATATATCCAAGTTTCATTTCTATAGTATTGTCCCTTGAGAAGATATACTAAAATAGTTGCCGAAATGTGAAGGGTGTACTCATTTTTTGTGAGATACTCTACATGTACAATTATAATGCACAATGTACAAAGTACACTTTTAATGTGTTCAAACTTTAAAAGTGCATTAAAACAGAAATAGTACAAAGTCCTTAAATGTGGAAAGCAATAGAATGGGGTGCGAACAAGACAAAGCTAACACAAAGAATCATTTCAGCTTAAAAATATAAGGTTCTCATTAGAACTCTTACTATATGTAAAGAACCTTTACAGGAGTAAATTACATTTTAAAAATATATTAGAAAAGAAAACAGTTGTTTTAAATAATAGTATTACAATAATTTCACAATACAGCCCTCTACAATGTGAATAATCAGTCGCAAATGCAACAGTTTTCATGCTAGGTGACTAAATGTCTATCATTCATTGTTGACTAATTATTTGTTAGATTTCACTTGCCAGTATTTGAGTTAAAGGCTAAGAATACATTTAGCACAGATATATTAACTTGTCTATGCTTGAACACTCTGACCGAGTGTGTGAGAATTTAACTCTGTCATTACAGTACACTGTTCTCATTGATATCAATAGATGTGCAATGTATTTGACACACCGTAACTTCATTGCGTAGCGTCTGACTCACTGTGGCTCGGGTGAGAGTGCTCTGTGTTTCTCTCACACACACACTAAGAGAGAGAGAGAGTGCAGAATTTACATGCAACATGTAAATGGTAATCATTGCTGTATTTACCTTTCAAATGATTGAGTTCATTCAGAATTTTTCAGTCTGTAAGCACAAGCAGAAGCTACTGCCTGTTCCTTCAGTACTGGGTGAAACTAATACGCAAACACCTATTACCATCCACGTTTGATTTCAGCAAATAAGCAAACACAGACAGTGTGATTAATATACATTATCCCAGCAGCCCATCAGACCTGATCTAGTCTGGCGAGTAAACAACAACAACAAAAAAAAGCCAATGGTGATTCTATTGCCATTGTGTGCATGGAGGGTTACAGTATTACTTTCTACTGTGTTTTTCATCAAATCAAAGCAGGCTTCGTGAGCATAAGAGGCTAAAAACATTTTAAAAAGTATGAAAAAAGTGTTTTGTATTTGTATTTCTATCAAACATATTAATTGTGACATCCCTATATTTGCATAAATATCTTTAGGCAAACCCACTAAAAGGGATAGTTCATCCAAAAATGAAACTTTTGTTACACTGACCCTCATGTTGTTTCAAACCTGTATGAGTTTATGTTGAACATAAAAGAAGATATTTTGAAGAATGCTGGTATTCAAACAGTTGATGGTCCCCATTGATTTCCAAAGTATTTCTTACCCTACTATTCAATTTATGTAAGTCAATTGGAACCAACAACTCTTTGGTTCTTCAGAATATCTTCTTTTGTGTTCAGCATAAGAAAGAAACTTATACAGGCTTGGAATGACATGAGGGTGAGTAAATGATGACAATTTTTTTTTTGTGTGAGCTCTTCCTTTAGTATCAGTCTTGTAGTGCATATTCTGGCAACCCACTATAAAATGACTGTGAACATTAATAAGTTTAACACCTAATTCAAGCATTACCTTCTATTATCAGTAATGTTGAATTTTGTTGATCTACATCATATTCACTAATATGAGTTGTAGATTTCCAGTAATGCATGAACTGGTAAAACGCATACCTTGAATCCAGTGTTATTCTCTTTGGATAACAGAGAAACTCACATCTGCCAAATGCATAAAATAAGAATGAGTAAAATAAGTTTTTAGACAATAAGCCATTTAGGTCTGTGCGTTTCGCTTCATGCTGTGTCTAAAATCACAGTTTCGCTCTGCATCTTGTGACCTTTTTCCTTAATAATAATAAATAAATAATAAATCCATTATATTTCTAAACCTTCAATTCTGCGCCTCATTAAATCACTTTTTTTATTGCAAGTGATTTATACGTTTTTGTTAGAACATCTTCATTCTCACTAGAGTGAATAGAGGCTCTTTTTAGCTGCTAATGCACATCCTCCAGTGCTGAATGGCTGTAAATAGCTGTGTGTGTTTTTTTTTTTTTTTTTTTGCAGCCATGGGCATTCCAGGCACGAGAGTTTTTGCGCAAAAAGGTAATCGGTAAAGAAGTCTGCTTCACCGTGGAGAATAAAACCCCTCAAGGCAGGGAATACGGCATGGTCTACCTGGGAAAAGGTGAGTGATGTTTATGTTCGCAAAAAAGAATCTCACTGCCACAGTGCTGATCTGAAACGTGTGTGTTTATTGTAGTGTTGTTATAGTAACACGTTTGATCTCTCCAAAGACACCTCAGGAGAAAATATTGCAGAGTCTCTGGTGGCCGAAGGTCTCGCCACAGTTCGCAGAGAAGGCATCAGAGGAAACAAGTAAGAACCCTGCGTGTTTTCTTTCCCCAAGCGTCAAAAAAAAAAAAACGGCGTCAGTACGGTTCTTGCACCTATTGTCAAAGCCTTCACAATGCCGGCTATGTTTTCCCTTCGGCTGAGATCATTTGTGTTGTGTCAGTGGATTTATTGTAAAACCACATTATTTGTCCTGCAGGGGGCAGTGTTTGCCTTTAATGAAGTTACTTTAGACATTCTCTGGCTTTATTATTTTTTATTTTTCTCCATTTGATCTCTCACTCCCTCTTCTGGCCACATCATCTCATTACATGTCCTGTCTATCCGCCCTTCTCTCTCTGGCTAGAAGAGATGTAATATTGTCCTAAGCTTTTGGGACTTAATGATGCGTATGCGGGCCGCTCTGTGAAATGGCCCTGAACAATTGCCAGTGGAATCGGTTTGCTTTAGGCTCATTTTCCCCACAGGAGACGGTGGTGTTAGACCCACTGTTCCCTCCACAGCCCCTGAACAGCCTTCTCATTAGCCGGGCCTGCTGTGGCCCATCACAGCCCACTGGATCGGCTATCATAATCTCCAAAGGAGTCGTGTTTAAACCTGGGCCGCGCTTTGCCCACTAGCTCTCAATTAGGCACAGCCGAGCTGGGAAGGATGCCCACTCCTCTCCCTGACATGCTCTCGCTCTGTCTTTTGAAAAGATGAAGGAAAATAAACTTTTCTAGACAAAGACAGCTCAAGATGGCTGCTGAGATTTGGCAGCCCCTTATTTCCTGTAGTTAAAATTTATGAAGGTTTAGATAATTGGAGCTTTGTGCTTGTCATTTAATAGGCAGAAGGCGACTTTTCTTTGACATTTGCTTTACCAGCCTCGCCTGTTACTACATGAGTGAGTTTTTAAATAAGAGTCGTGTATTAACAGCTGTCCTGTGTCTTGTCATCTTGCATATCGGAAAAAGAGGTTCGATGAACCCAGATGGCTGGTTGGAATATTTTGAGCTTTGTGTTTGTGTCCATTAGACGTGGCGGTGTCCTAGTCTCCCTTGAGCCGCCCGCAGTCTGTTTACTGACCATCTGATGAATATTGCACATAAAACTGGAAATTTTCACAAGGGCTCATGAAATTGCCCGATTGCAACGCGACTTCTGGGAATTGATGCGTAGAGATTTTTATCAGTCCACCTAGAAACAAAATCCAGAATTAGATTGACTGTTAAATTATTAGATGAATAACAAATCAGTTATTTTTAAAAAAATGCTAGGTTAGTGGCTTTTAATATTTAAAATGCATTCAGAGTTTTGTTTTCAAGCTCAAAGCAAGTACACTACTGTAGATACTCGCATACATTTTCCACTGTTTGTAGTGGTTTCTGTACAACCGTCCACTGAGACTGACACATTTAGATGCCACTGATTTCAAATTTAGTATAAAATCCAAGCAAACTGTTGTTGGCCACTCAGAAGGTCTATCCAATTTTGTTATTGTTAACTAAAATTTCATTAATTAAAATAAAGCTAAAATATAAATATTAGCTGGAAAAATTTAACATAAAAAGAAAAAATAAATTATAAAATATATATGCGCTGGTAAATAATTGAAAAAAAAAAGTTCAAGTACAGGAACTGAAATAAAAATAAATTAAAGTTAAAGAGAAATATAAAAAAAAATTAGAATGACAAAACAGAATTACTGAAAATTAATGACAATGAAACCTAAAAATATATACATAAAAGCCAATTCAAAATATTAATAAATACTATAATACTATGTAAATAATACTAAAATAACACTCTTCCTATCAGTTTGTGGCCAGAATGCATTGCTGACCAGACTTTAAGCGATGTGAAAGTCTGGATTTATGAAAACGGTTGTTTTTTTTTGTTTTTTTTGTTTTTTTAAGCTTAAGATCCAATTCTTTCCCAAAAGTGTGCAGAGTGGTTTGTCATCAAAATTCAAAGCTCAAATGCATTAAAATCATCTCAGTATAGAGAAACACCAATTGGAAATTCAGAATGCATGCTCATCCACAGTAGATATGATATATATCTAAAAGACACTTTGAATCTTGTCTTTTCATCTGGTTTCAGTGAGACATGAATAAACTGAAAATTAAATTATCATTGTATGTGTTTTAATATTCAATCACTGCCATCGCAGCATCAAAACTCCCATAATTCATAATTTAATTCTAGAATTTGTTTGTTGTCCGAGCCAAGACATTAAAGGATGGGCTGATACATCATTGACAGAGTCGCTGGTCAGACTGGGTCTTTAATTAATGGACTTTCACCACCCACTTTTTTTTTTTTTTTTTTCCATCATAGATTCTGATTCATCTCTCTTTCATGCGTTCTGTCTGTCTGTCTCGCCTCTTTAAGTCTGTTCATTATTAAGGCCCATGCTACTCAAACTGATAGAGCCTTATTAAAAAATCTGACAAGTGTCTGCCGTGGTCAGACTGTTTAATTCCCCTTAAAGATAATGATGGCTTTTAGAACAACAGAGGAATTAATTGAAACGTGTTGGCTTTTGATAAAGAACAAACTCATTTGAAGTGCTTATCAAGGCCTCAGAAAGGGGCAGCTCTTTGCGAGAGACCTCTACATCTGTTGCTCAGCGCGTTGAAGTCCGGAGAGGAAAGAAAGGAGGGCTAAAATGATCTTGTCTTATTTTTAGTTCTCCAAACTCTTGTGGTAAACTCTGTGGTCTGTAATTTGATATTTACTGGACTTTCTGTGTGTTTCAGTCCTGAGCAGGCCAGACTCTGTGATTTGGAGGACCAAGCCAAGGCTGCTAAAAAGGGTCAGTGGTCTGAGGGTGGAGGCTCACACACTATTCGAGATCTGAAGTATACCATCGAGAACCCTCGCAACTTTGTGGACTCACTCCACCAGAAACCAGTCAACGGTAAGATGTGATAAAACTTTGTTTGTAGATCAAATTGTACTCTTGAGGGCCAGTACACACAAATGCTGGAAAAAACATCACTAGTGTTCAAGATCAAGTTCAATTTTCATATTCATGAATGCAAATTTACTAATAAAAAAAACCCAGCCGATTTTAATGAGTAAAGAAAGGCAGTACAGTGATTAAATTAGAGTCTCTCTGAATTAAAAAAAAAAAAAAAAAAAAGAAGCTAATGAAGCTTTAAATATTTGCAAGATTTGATAAATATCTGTCTGTCTGTCAATTTAATTTATTTTATATTTTTATAAAATGGTGCTGTATAAAATGTTTTATTTTATATATATATATATATATATATATAATTTTTATTTATTTTTTTGCCGTATAACGAATTTAGGCAATAATCTACAAAGAAAAATATTAAACTTAAATTGAGAACTTATTTAATGTAATATGTAAAAATATCAAAAATATATAATGTATTATTTTTTTAAAATATTGATGTTTATTTTTTTTAATAATACCTAGTGGACAATAAAATGGAATTAAAAAAAAATCTAAACAAAACACTGGAGTGAATCACACCGGAGGTACTGGAGCCATATTTAGGTACCACAAAATCAGACTTGCGTGAGTTTTGCAGGGATGTTTTCTTTTCACCCAGAACACCCTAAAATTATGCCGTGCATTTTCTTCAGAAAAAAGCTGAAATTACACACATTAAAACACTCAATTCTCTCTGGTGTAATGTCTCACTCTGCTTCCAGAAGCCCACTTTTCTTCTCTTTACAGCACTGCATGCAGCTCATTTCTCCTATTTAAACTGAATGTTAACCCTGATGAGAGTTAACCTCCATCAGAGGGCTAGCCAGCTCACTGCAAATGAACAACTGAGTCATTAAATGCTATAGAAATGTGCCCTGTTTCCCCTCTTCGCTAACAAGCTTATTAGATGCTAATCAGAAGTCAAAGTTGCGACATTGTTCGTAATATTGAATTTAAACACACTTGGCCACATGACCCTTACCAGTGTGGCTGTGATTCACCTTCTTATCGAATTATTTCACAGCTCTTGCTGTGCAGTTATGCCAAGTGATTTTTAAGCATGCCAATTTGTTGTTCTCTTCAAAAGTGAGCACCATGCAGAACTGGAGAGGCCTGTTTACATACTGGCAGCTGCCCACATGCTGTGACACCACGTGAACTTTCTCTGAAGTGGGCTGACAATTTGAATTGTAAAAACAAAGTTAGAATCAAATTAACATGCTGAATTGTCTTAGTTTTAACTATTACAATAGTTTAAGAGAGAGTTCATCGTGCTGTAATTCATCCTTTTATCACCAGTATGGCGATGTTTAATTTTGTACACTACCATTCAAAAGTTTGGGGTCAGTGATATTTTTATGCATTAAACTGATCTATAATTTCTAATGTTACAAAAGATTTGCAGTTCTTTTGAACTTCATCAAAGAATTCTGAAAAAAAAGATCAGAGTTTCCACAAAATTGTTTGAATATTTTTAAAATAGAAAACCAAATTGGCATGCTAGAATAATTTCTGGAAGCATCATGTGACACTGAAGACTAGAGAAATGGCTGCTGAAAATTCAGCTTTGCAATCACAGAAATAAATTCCATTTGAAAATTTATTAAAATAGAAATTGTATTTTAAATTGTAATAATATTTTACAATTTTTCCTGTGGTTTTGATCAAATAAATGCAGCCTTGGTGAGCAAAAGAGAATTTTTTTTCAAAACGTTAAACTGTTACTAACCCCTTTTGAACAGTAGTTATTTTAATTGTGTTAAACAGAAGCAGAAACTAGATTACACTTTCGAGTTTTGTCATTCATTAACTCTCTCTTTCTATCTTTTTTCTCATACACTCACACAGCCATTATTGAACATGTGCGTGATGGCTGCATGGTACGGGCGCAGCTTCTGCCCGACTACTATCTGGTGACAGTCATGCTGTCTGGAGTCAAGGTGAGTTTCAGTCCTTCTCTATGTAACATTATGAATAAAAGAAACCCAAATTCTTTCAGCAGAACCCTTGAGACCAATATTTCTCAGTTTCTTATTTCATCTCTTGATGGGTAGCCTTGAGAGATTCCCTCTGGGTTTTCTTAGGCCAGCCCTGTTCCATGAATTCAGTAGACCATCTTACTGTTTAATCTTGCTAATCGTGAAAAAATGAACTCCATAACTGTGCTAAATTAAGTGTGGTACTAGAGTTTTCACTCAGTGGCTTTTCAGGAAAGTGTTTACATTATGATTTGTTTTCTGGGGTTTGTTTCTTAGTATGTCCCAGTAGCTTTCCGACAATGTATATTTTCTGTAATGTTTATGAAAAATCTGTCTCCAGTGCCCTACGTTTAAACGGGAGGCAGATGGCAGCGAGACCCCTGAGCCCTTTGCAGCAGAGGCAAAGTTCTTCACAGAGTCAAGACTTCTTCAGAGAGATGTGCAGATCATTTTGGAGTCCTGTCCCAACCAGGTCATTCTGGGGACCATCTTGCACCCGGTATGAAGCCAAATCAGGCGTGCTTTCTGATTGATCTCTCTAATAACTGCAGTTGAAGAGGAGTGTAAACCGTTTGAGCTTTTTGAGTGTTCCTCCTATTTCATATTTAGGCTAGAGCAATTTAATCTTAATCCAAAATCTTAAAGTGTGTGAGATGAACTTTCTCGGTTGGAAAACCTGACAAAAAATACTTAGGGAATTTACTTGTTTGATTTTGTGTTTGTTTTTTTGTTTGTTTGTTTTTTTTGCTTTGCTTTTTTTTTTTTTTTTTTTGGTTGCATTGAGTACATGATAACCAACAGTTTGTCTATTGCTTTTTGTTTTCAAAGTGACAAACAATAGTGGGAGAATTTATTTCTTTGATTTTGTGTGGGTTTTTTTTTGGTTTTGGTTTGCTTTGCTTTTAGTTTCGTTTTGCTTTTTGTTTGTTTGCTTTGTTTTTGTTTTATTTTGGTTGCATTGAGTTTGTCTGTTGCGTTTTGTTTTCAAAGTGACAAAAAATACTGCGAGAATTTGTTTGATTGTGTTTTTTTGTTACTTTTCGTTTTGTTTTGGCTTTTATTGTTGTTTTTTTGCTTTGTTTTGTTTTGGTTGCATTGAGTACATGATAGCCTACAGTTTGTCTGTTGCTTTTTGTTTGTTTGTTACCTGATATAAATAAATTGTCACTATCAATGCTTAGTTTTCAGCCAGCATACATGGTTTTTAACGTTCCACACACAAACCACAATGACAGTGACTGTCAAAACTAAGTACTTAAGGGACAGGAAGCATGCCAGTTTTGATACCACATCAGAAGTAATACTATTTTTCTAAGTGAACATTGTTCCCTTGAGCAATTATTCAAGACAAGTAAACAGTCAGTTAGAACATTTAACAACAAAGAAATGCTACCAGCTGTAGAACAAAATAAAAATAGATTAAAGATCAATAGACCAAAGACGTAAATGAAGTAAACAGTGCTGAGATGTTTAACATCACTATAAAGCATTCAAATAAACTTGACTGAAATACTGGTACTTTTGGTATCCCTGGTGTGTATAATGCAGTAAACACCAAGGATGTAATCAGTAATACATCGTGCTGCAATGTAGGAGGATCTACAGGTCCAGACTTTAATATATTATACACATTTGTTGTATAATATATTAAATACACATTTAATATATTATACACATTAAATTTCTTTGCTAACATGATATCCTTATGTGTTTGTGTGTGGTCGTTACAGAACGGGAACATCACAGAGTTGCTGTTGAAGGAAGGATTTGCACGTTGTGTGGATTGGTCCATGGCTGTGTACACCCAGGGTGCCGAGAAACTCAGAGCAGCAGAACGGTCAGTGCTTGTCAGTCAGACAGTTGTCGGCCCTAGTTCACTATACATTTCAAATACGCCTGACATTTCGGCTGTAGGATCAGACGGAGCAGCTTGTTAAATGGTTTAGACTGTCTCGGGCTGCTCTTACTTCATGTTTCAGCAGAATAGTTTAGCAAATGTGGCAACTTATCACACAGCCATTCAAGAACACCTGCCCTGATGCCCACCTGCTGGCTTACTGAAGCATTAGATACAATCACAATGAAATATGATAGGAGCACACGAGGTTGTGTCTTTAATCCAATTAAGTGCATATGCGGCTGTCCTTTATGCAGTGCTTCATTTTGGTGAAATGCCTTATCTCTCTCTCTCCAAAACCCTGCAGATCAGCGAAAGAGCGTAAAGTGAGAATCTGGAAGGACTATGTTGCTCCCACAGCCAATCTGGACCAGAAGGACAGACAGTTTGTAGCAAAGGTGAGTTTTTGTTCTCAATCCCTTTTTCTGTTTCAATCTGTGCAGCCTTGATAGTGAAAATCAACAGAATCGTGATACAAGAGTCAGTGACGTAATGCTTATTTATTTATTTATCCAGCTTATTTGTCCAGATTTATTCATTCATTCAAAAATAAATTAAAGTAATGAATGCCAAAATGAATACAAAAAGCCTCATTAAAAGCCCTACTTTTTTTTGATGATCTGTTACACTGAAATGTAAGTTATAATATGGGCAAATTATCTGTTGCTACTTCTGTATAATTACAACATTAAAATATTATAAATAATTAAAAATAAAACAAATCAAAGTAGTGTGGAGCAAGCAACAACAAAAATTCTCATAAAATAAAAATTATATCAAAGAGAGGACTCCTCAGAGCCCTCATGACTGTGACATCCTACAATTTTACATAATATGACATGACAAAAGAAAAAATATATTACATTTTACTTAATGGATTCACATCGACATTTTTGAGTCATGGAATTGAAAGAACTTGTGTTTCGAAACCAACATGAATACAAGGAAGAAAAAATGTAAGCTCTTGGTACGTTTTAACCTACATTTTATTTATTCTTTACCTGTTCTTGCTATTGACCTACAAAACGAGCCGTCAGAAATCTGAACCGTCATACCACTAATTTCTTGTATAGATTGTGTTGCAGTTCTGAACTCTTCAAAAGTGCTTCTGATGTTTCTCACTGAAGGTCACTGAAGGTCACTGAAACCTGAGTTTAGATCAACAGCCCTCGAGCCCTCCAGCCAAACCCTTGATCTCTAGACATAGGCTTTTTTCACTTAGAAGTCTAAAAATAACATAAGGAGAAGTCGACGGAGTTTAGGTCGACGCTTCCAGACCAGCAAAGCGTGACATTTCACCAGCTGAGTCCCAACATGATAACAAATGACCGTTTCCACTCTGTCTCCTCTTCAAACTCCTTTATAACGGAGGCTTCTGAAGAATATTTGAGCACCGCAGTCTCTTAAAGTGCTGACTGCGGTTGACGTACTCATCTCCCTGACGCATTGTTCACTATTGTGTCTGTCAGCGAGGCAGGCCTTTCAGGTCTCAGGTGTTTCATTTCATTTTGCATAGTCTGTAAAGTCAGCCTTGGGCCGTCTCAGCGGTTCTGTTCAGCTGCAGCCTTCAGCGTTCCCCTGCTAAATTACCACTGAATGTCTGCTTTCGCATCCTTGGCCTAGAATGCACGAGAAAAGAATAAGACAACACTAACTTTAAGGGTTATTTGCTTTCCTCGCATGTTAAAAACAGTTGAGTCTGACAGAGACTCAAGATTGAACATGAAATCAAAATTGACCTGCTTTTCTTTCATAATATGCTACCATTCAAATTTTTTTATTTTTTTTTCTTGAAAGAAATTTCATATGCTTAGCAAGGCTGCATTTATTTGATCGCAAGTAAAGTAAAAATAGTATTGTGAAATATTAAAATTTTAAATAACTACTTTATATTTAATTAAAAAAAAAAAACTTATGGCGATGAAGCTGAATTTTTACCAGCTATTACTCTAGTCCTTCAGAAATCATTCTAACATGCTGATTTAGTGGTCAGTAACAGTTATGCTGCTTAATATTTGTGGAAACTGTGACTTTTTTCATGATTCTTTGATGAATAGAAAGTTCAAAAGAACAGCATTTCTTTGAGGTTTTTTTTCTCAGATTTTTTGAAATGAATACATTTACTGTTGCTTTTGATCAATTTAATGCATCCTTGCTGAATAAAAGTATTAATTTATAAAAGTAAAACTTCTTACTGGTAAGACTTAAAATCTTGCTGTTACCAAGCATTTGAATGACAGTGTTTCTGATTAATGTGCACAAATATTTAATAGAAAAAAATAACTTTTTTTTTTTTTTTTTTCCAAAAATAGATTTTTCTTTTCAAATGACAACTCCAGTGTCATGCAAGTGGCAACAAATAATGGCAAGCTATGTGTGCATTATTTTAGATAAAAGAAAATCTTTTCTAAAATATTGCTAATATTTTTTAAATGTTTCAGTTAGAAATACATTAGATTATGCTCGTAAAATGGTCTATGAATGCTGCTTTACGTTGACTTTAAGATTAAAGAAGAGTGTGTTAAGTTACTTTTTGCAGTGGCTGTGCTGATATTGCCACATCAGTAAGGTTTGTTAACTTTGTTTAAACCACTGCTGCCTGGTCTTAATTGATATGTTGACACAGTGTGCTCTGTCCTAAGTCAGCAACTGTGCTTTTGCAGAAAGTTTCTTCATTCTCCTTAAAGTAAGGTTGTTTCACTGAACTTCAAGACCTTTAAAATATTCATGCTTGGCCTTTGGTTATGTAAAGGTGTTGCACTGCAATCTGCTTACAGAATTAGTTTCAAAATCCGCAGACACAAAAGTGTGTTTTTGCCTGACTCAGAAAATACCAGAAGTGAAGAATAAAACATTTATATGAGCTTTAGCTTGCCTCAGATCTCTCTGAGCTGGGAGAGAAAGAAGATATACTTTGAAATTGTGCGCGAGTGTGTGTTTAATGGAGTGAGAGTGTGTGTGTGTGAGAGAGAGCGAGAGAGAGAGAGAGACTCAACAGAAAAAGCTACTGACAGAGGCAGAATGGCAAGTATTTGTAAGCCGTTTCTGTGTCCTGGCATACAGATCTAGCCGTTTTAATTGGTTTGCTTTTCCTATCCTTCAAATGTACTCAGAAAGAGTTTACCAATAATAAAAATAACAAGATTTTAATTTTTAATTTTGTCAACTGTGGTTACTTTGTGAAAAATGAAACTGTAATTTTAGAAGGGTTTTTTTTTTACTTAATTTAATTTAAAGATGATTTGGAAAATATAAACTTGATCTGTAAGTAAATCTATTTACAAAAATGACAATTTTACATAAAGATTTAGAGTTCCAATATGAATAGCATGGTATATACACTACCATTCAAAAGTTTGTTCTCAGGAAGATTTTTTTTTTTTTTTTTTTTTTTGAAAGTAGCCTAATACTTTTATTTAGCAAGGATACAATAAATTGATCAAAAGCGTGAGTAAAAACATGTATAATGTTGCAGAAGATTTATATTTCAAATAAATGCTATTCTATTGAATTTGCTATATATCAAAGAATCCTGGTAAAAATGTTTCATTGTTTCCAAGAATTACACTGAGCAGCACAACTTTTTTTTTTCCTTTGATAGTAAGAAGTGTTTCTTAAGCACCAAATCAGCATATTAGAATTAGTTCTGAAGAATCATGTGACACAAAATTATGTGAAGAAATGGCTGCTGAAAATTCATCTTTGCCTTCACAGAAATAAATTGCATTTATTTATTTTTTTAAGAAAATGGTTATTTTAACTGTAATAACATTTTCTGTATTATATTTGTTCTAATAAAAAAGTAATCTTATGGACCCCAAAGTTTTGAATGGTAATGTAAATATGAAAATCATTCAGTACTTTGGCATGTATTAGAAGTATCATACTACTAATTACCATGGTATTACCACTTTTTTTTATTAGAGTTTTAATCTTAATGTCAAATATACCAGTATGAGGAATTATAGAAAAAGCTGCAGAACAAAAAAGCACTGTGAAGATATCAAGATATACATTTTTAAAAAAAAGTACCAAGTATTTGAATGTTTTCTGATTTCTTAGTGTCGTTTTGATGTAATTCTAGTCACAGTCTGTAGGTGGCAGTGACTCCCTGTCACGTTCAATGGGCTGCAGTACCAGAGTGAGTCATGGATCTGGGCTGTAGATCCCTGTTGGCAGCTTGCGGTGAAGTGCCTTGCATGTGTGACTGCTAATGAAACAGCAAAATGTTCTCCTTACTGTTCCCAGTTCTGCTCAGCTACTACAGAAAAATAAAACCACTGATTTGCTCAGGTGTCGTTGTTGATTTGGGACTGAGTGCATTTAGGAACAAAAGCACACACACCTACATAAACCGTGACATTCTCTGCCGAATCACTGCCGAGCATTTGCAAGTGATCTGTTTAATTTCCACACTGAAGATTCAGTTCAAAGCCAGAAGATTTGTCAGTCTATGACGTAATTCTGCTCATATCATCCTTCTTTCCTGCTCATGTCCCTCTGAAGACTATAATTTTGTCTTCATTTGCTCAGATCAGATAATGCATGTATTTTTGAGGAATTCCTCTGCCTGTTCAGGTCTGATTATATCTGATCCATTACCCAGACCCGCACAAACGCCAGTCATCTTCCACATCACTGACTCCTCTATTAAATAACTTGGAGTTGATGATCATATAAGATGACATGGATATGATATACTCAGACATGGTTCTAAACGTCAGAGCTTTGTGAAATTTGTCTTCTTGTGAGGATGGTCCCTGTACGCAACGGATGCGGCCCGCACATGTAACGCATGGTCTGGCAAGTCCTCTCAGCTTTAATGTAACATGATTCTGTCACAAAACCTGCATGTCAAAGGTGGCACATGCCAGTTTTAACCTCAGGAGTCTCTTCACATTGCTTGTCTTTCTGTACTTTTCGAAGTGAATAGACAATGAGACAATCCCATAGGCGCAAGCTATCATCAAGAATAAATATATATCCTAATTCTGTAATCCTAAAAATATTTATTTATTTAGTTAGTTAGCTAGTAAGTTAGTTGTGCATTTGACTAAATTTGTGATTTATTTATCAATATGACTTGTAATTAGTAACTAGTAACTACATTGAAATGCTCAAGAAGGTAACTTTTGTATGGACAAGCAATTATATTTTTCAGAAATTTAAAAATGTGGTCTCTGTCTTTATTGAAGGAGCCATGTCCATTTAGGCTATTTATTTAGTAGATCTCTTGCTAAACAAATGCTCTGGCACACTTCTAAGTGCTCGATTTAATCCTCTTCCTGTTCCTTTTCCTCTAAACAAAATGATGGACTGTTCCCGCCCTCTCATTCTCTCAGTTCCTTTGTGTTCCCCGTCGGCTCGCTTTCATTGTCTTATATGAGTGAAATGGTGAGGTAATGGTGGTAGGATGAGAGAATCAGAGAGAGGAGGGTTGTTCTTTTGAGAACAGAGTGTGGGAGAAGTGTTTTGTTTGCAGCTGTTTGCTTTTGTACCACAGAAGGCTTGTGGCGGGTACATGTTTCTCTGGCAACAAGTGAGTCTCTCTCGTCCTCCTAGTGGAGCGGTGACTTGGTCGCCACCTCTTGTTCTTTTTCTAACACCTACTTGCGCACACTCTCGACATCTAGGGGTGTAACGATACGCGTATCGTGTATCGAACGATTCACGGGCAAGTTCCAAATGGAAGTGATCATCCTTATCCCCTTGGAGTGGGAACTTTGGAGTGAGCAGGGCACGTGCGTGTCGTTATTTAGTCGTTTGGAATGCACTTGGTGAAGGGAGCGATCTAATTTCCTCATCATCTTCAACTGGGATGTTCCCGTGACAACGCAGCACGATGTCCGTCAGCAGATGTCGCTGTTTTAATGTCATAAACGTCTTTTTATTGTTGTTACATTTTAAAAAGTTATATATATATATTTTATAGCATATTTTAAAAACGTTTTAAAATATAAAATGCATGTTTATTTCCAAGAGTTATGCTAACAACAATAAAAAGACGTTTATGACATTAAAACAGCGACATCTGCTGACGGACAACATGCTGCGTTGTCACGGGAACATCCCAGTTGAAGATGAGGAAATTAGATCGCTCCCTTCACCAAGTGCATTCCAAACGACTAAATAACGACACGCACGTGCCCTGCTCACTCCAAAGTTCCCAATCCAAGGGGATAAGGATGATCACTTCCATTTGGAACTTGCCCGTGAATCGTTCGATACACGATACGCGTATCGTTACACCCCTATCGACATCAATCTTGAATATTGGGGTGACTGACAAATATTCAACAAATAAAACAGGCTGAAATCATCATAGTCTTTATAAAAAGGAGTTAAAATAAGAACATTGATCACTGCAGGCAGTTTGAGTGTCAAGAATTCTTACAATTTGTTGAATGTGGTAAATGTTACAAACAGTGCTTTGATTACTATAGATGTGGGCTGAATTTAAAATTCAACTATCCTAGTCTTTTTTCAGTATTGAGTTTCAAATGGATCATTAGGGCTGACACCTCAAGCTAGTCGTCGGGCGGTTGTAAAGTGTCTGGCAACCCAGTTTTTGCGGTAAGTTATATACCGTTGGCACTAGTTGCAGGAGTTTTTGATTTGAATGGTGAATATAGACTACTGCCACCTGCTGGTATGGAGTTATTTACTCTCACACAGGTTCAGGTTCAGTTTTGTCCATTGGCTGTAGACTTTAGAGTCTGTTCAGATGTAATGTTTTGGCTGAGACACAGATGATGTGAGGCGATACCGAATGACAAAAAATGAAAATTGTCTAATTGACAACCTCTTGTGGTTCTTTTTTTTTTTTTTTTTTTTTTGTTCTTAAAGGTGACATATCATGAAAATCTGACTCTTTCTGTGTTTAAGTGCTTTAATCGGGTCCCCGGTGCATCTACCAACCCAGAAAACGTGAAAGAACAACCCAGTAATTTTTTTTTTGGTAAGCCTTTCTCTGTAAGCTTGTGAAAAAACAAGCTGTTCAGATTTTGTTCCCCCATGATGTAGAAAGGGGATCTTATTATAATATTACCACCCCTTAATCTGCAAGTTTTCACCCACGGCGCCGCGATTTGTGCTTTAAACAAACTTGTGTGTATTTGACAGTTTAAGCGCAATAAAATATGAGTTTATTTTAGTTTAGTACTCACATGCCGTGTGACAGCCACTTTCTGTGCACGTGAAAAACCGTATATCGAAATTTAAAATAATATGGTTTAAAAAGCATGATTTCAATGTGATAGACATAATCAAAACCAAACAGATGTTTTTTTGTCAGAGTATCTGAGGAACGAACTGTAAAGGTACAGCCCTATTCTGGAAGTGAGGGCAAGGAGCAGCAGCTCATTTGCATTTAAAGAGACATGCACAAAAACGCAGTTTCTAATTCTACTCAAAATAGGCATTTTTAAAATGGTATAATAAATGATCTGTGGGGTATTTTGAGCAGAAACTTCACAGACACATTCTCGGGACACCTGAGACTTCTATTACATCATGTAAAAATGGGTATAATAGGTCTCCTTTAAAACAACAGTTCACCATGTCTGTCATGTTTCAAAATGGACAAAGCATTATGGACAATGAAATATTTAAACATGGTTTGATTTGTGGAGTTTGGATGTCAATAGTATTAAATGTCATTGGTTCTTGATTGTCTTATGACCAAATATCATAATGTCAAACCTGCTGCAAGTACGTTATGCCAGAATTCATTGCGAACTGGTTGACCTTTCTGTCTTTATCTTTCTCTGCATTACTGAAATTTCCTTTTGCCCTCTTCTGTACAGGTGATGCAAGTCGTCAATGCAGATGCCATCGTGGTGAAGCTGAACTCTGGGGAGTATAAGACCATCCACCTGTCCAGCATCAGGCCCCCGAGGCTTGAAGGCGAGGTACGAGTTAATGCATGTCTGTCCTTGGATATCCCTGTCACTAAGGCCATTACTGAATCCACAGGGTGCCGGCTGTCTGTTACACTGTTTGCAAAGTGCTGATGTGAAGGTTTTCTCTCCCCTCCATCTCTTAAAAGCGCCGATCTCCTCCCTTCATGCATCTTTCACACTCAGATCTCAGAGCGGTGTGTTTAGTAGACACCAGGGGGAGCTAGAGACAGAAGCCCACCGGCCCTCCTCCCCTCCACTCGCTCTGACACACCAGTGCTGCACTGCAGCCAAAAGCCCTATAGATCTACTCCCATAATGAGCACACGCTCTCACCGAATCTCTCTTCCTCATCTATTAATGTCATACGTGGGCACTCAATCCAATGCAGTTCTCAAATGCTCACTTTTGATTTGCTAGATGTTAACAAATTAATGTGGAAGCATCATTTTTTGGGGCTGCGTATGCACGCACACATTTTTGCAGTTTTCAAACGCTCAGAAATGTGCTTGTCCGTTCTTATTCATGCCCATTAAGGCTGTTAATGAGAGATAATGTGTAATGGGTGCTTTGTCTAGCTAAGTGTTTGTGTGTGTATCTGAAAGCTGTGTGTTAAACTAAAAGCAGTTAAAATTGGAGTGTGAACGTCTCTCTGCAATTAGCCACCCTCTTCCTGACCCCTGACCTCCTGTAATAAGACACAGTGATTCTGCATGTTGGAAAAAATTTAGCTTCGGTGTTGATTTAGCAAATTAGACATGTAGTTTATTAATGAGGGCTTTAAATAACAGCACACTTGCATGCACATTTTTACAGGAAAATAGTTTCATGTTCTTGTACTTTTGATAGATGCAGCAATATGTTCTAAATCTTTAATGAACTTTGTGATTATTTTTAAAGGAGGCTTTTCAGAGAGTCGCAATTTGTCATGCACATGTAAACAGAGAGCTGGAATGCAGAGCTGTGGGTCTGTATCTATGGATACCAGGCTGCGGCGAGCATTCGGATCACAGCGTGTTTCTATCCTGGCAGCTTAAAGATGGCTTTAATCAGATCAGAGATGATTACAAAACAATAAAGACTACGGATGTATTTAGATCTCAGACGTGTTTCGGAGGCATGAGACGAACCGAAGAGCTTTTAAAAAATGGGTTTCTTTTGTTTTTTTTTTGTAGTATTTTGACTAGTTGATTTTTCTCGAAAGATAATTCTGAAAGCTTGATTTTGACAGAGACAGGAAACTGATCTTTTGGATTGTTGGAATCTTTTTTGGCTACCATTTTAAAGAGATATGATGTTAGTGCCATTTCAGACTGTTTCTTTTGTTCAATTATCAGCATTTCAGCTTTCATAATCTCTTTAAATGTGTTTGGTCAGGCAAGTTTTACTATTAAAGGTGTAGTTCACCCATAAATGAAAATTGCCACCTACTCACCTTCCTGTTGTTACAAACCTCTAAGACTATAAAAGAAGAAATGTCTCTTTTTGTCCATACAGTCAAAGCCAGTGGTAACCAAAACTGTCTGGCTTACAACATTTTTTTGGAGGGTAATTAATTTTTTGGGGTTTTAGAATGACATGAGGGTGAGTAAATTGACAGCATTTTAATTTTTGGATTAACCATCTCATTAAGGCTACCCCTAACCAATAACTGCATAATAATGACTTGGCAGCCATCCACAACAATTGCATTGTGAGTTTGGCACAGGCAAAGCACCTCTTATATTTTCCTCAGAAAACTGTAAATCCCATTTTATTACAGTCTTTTCGTGCTACAGAAGGTAGATCAGATGGCGGGGAGCTTGTGTATCAAGCAGTGTGATGTAATTATCATAATACCATGGTGACCATCCGGCAGTGTGTGGTTGCATGCATGTGTCTGACACCTATGGCAGCTGCCTCACTCCATAGTCAGTCGGTGACTTAACTACAGATTCTTAACGAAACCAGCTTTCACAATGCAATAACATCATATCTAATCTAAAACAAATTCATGTGAGCTTTAGAGATATTTAAGGACATATTTAGTGAATATAATGCTTTTTTTTCTCTGTGTAAATGAAATATAAAGGTCCAATACTTAATATTAACAAACCATTACCTTTGACACTTGCCCCAATAAACTACTAATTTGCTGCTTATTAATAGTAAGGTAATTGTTAAGTTTAGTTATTGGGTAGGATTAGGGATGTAGAATATGGTCATGCAGAATATGTGCTTTATATATACTAATAAACAGCCAATATTTTATTAATAGACATGCTAATAAGCAACTAGTTAATAGTGAGAATTGGTCCCTATACTAAAGGGTTACCATTTTTTCTTTTTTTTTAATGGGCATAAATTCACTCTTTTTAAACTACTGCATCAGATGCTGTTTTACCATAGGCAGCCAAAGATACATTTATGCTGCCTTTAAAAACCAACCAGATAAAGGCATCTTAGTAGAAAGGCTTCGGATGTTGCCTTCTACCTTTTATATGCTGCAACGGCAGCGTTTTTCTGGGCACAGCCATGTTGTAGAGGTATTGATGTGCTTGAGGTACTTCCTCTTTTGAAACCTGCACTCCTGTTCAGTTTACTGACTGTATCTTCTGTAGTGCATCTCTGCACCAGATGTTCTTGCAGTATGTTTTCCCTGCTCGGCTGTGCTCTTTGACGAGGGTGAAAGAGATAGTGAGAGGAGCGTGCAAAGTTGTGCCTATATTAATGCATTACAGTCATTGAGGTCAGGCTGCGCTTGAATGTGAGGTTTCATCAATAATGATACTGTCATGGCAAATCTAACCTCTGACCCTGTGCTTCTATGGTCTGAATAAAAGTCAGCTGGGAGTCAGCTGAGTAGCAAACAATTAAACATCATTAATAGTCTTCTTGGATCTAAGGGACATGATGGAGATCAGGTTATGGTTATTTTTATTAAATTCTACAAACAGTTAATGTAGTGTTTTGAGGAATCATCCTAAGAGTTGAAATGAAGAAAAGTTGAAGTCGGTAATGCTCATGTTGTGTTTTATTCACTCCATTAAACACAATGACCAAATGTGTCGATAGTCATTCAAGAGCTGTTTCTTTGCAGTCGAAAAAGGGAGGCTACCTAAATTTTTCTTCTTAATCTAATGCTACATTAACCTTGACACAATGCTACGTAACTAACAAGATCTCTGTTAATCTTTTCATCAAGCTAATCAATTCAGGCTAGCATGTCTGCAGTAGTTCAGCACACAGCAACTTTTAAATTAGTATTGTAATTAATTTAAACTGCGTATATTCAAACAACAGCTGTACAGTGGTTTCGGAACAGCTGCAAACATTTTTTTCAGTCACTCTTTTGATTGCATTTTATCAAAATGGTTCTCGCTAATGGCTTTCTGTTTGTGCACATGCACATTGTGAGCACTCTGTCTGATTCACACACACATACAGAGACAAAATTAAGAGTTTAAAGGTTCACAACATGCCAGTATGCAGTTAAGTGGTGATATTACATTAAACGCAACCTTAAGATTGAGGTCACATTAGTGAAATTTCATAGGCAATAATTGTGACCACACCTGTAGTTCATACTGTTGTAGATTTTTCCATCATAATGTTACCCACTTTTATGCTAATTTTCTATGTACCTTTGTCTCTATGCCATGTCCTAACCAAATTTAATGAAGCTGAAAAAAGTGAATCCATTGATTTTTAACAAGGATTATGCATCTCTAGGATGCAAAGGACAAACGTAATGCTGGCACACTGTGAACTGTACGCAACAGTCCAGGTCCATTTGTGTGTTTAAAACTTCAGTTCGCAGTATTACCGTTTGGTTTCAAAATTGCCATGGCTCTTATACATTCTCATCCATCAAATGATCCATCAATGCCTCCTTTAGTTTGCAGGCACATAATGGTGAATCAGAATATATTTGATGTCTAATATACAGTATACACGAGGCCACCCAGCCGATGGTACATAAATAGAAACGAAGCGACTGACAAAAAGTCCTGTTGCTTGCCGCTTGGTTAGGACAAAAACTCGCATTAACATGAAAGAGCTTTTATTGTTTGTCCCTTTATCACATCATGTGTGACAGTTCTACTTTCTTTCCAGCCATCTGTTTCTCACGCGTTTTCTCGTCCTGATTTTTAAGCACTCTCTCTTCAGTTCAATGCAGGGCGTGAAACTGTTGTCCCCATGCCATACCGTACAAACACTTCAACTCAGAGCGACAAACCTGACCTCAGGCCAGCCCGGGGATCTGTGTGTGTTTGTCTCTATTGTTCTCTCTCTCTTGCTGTGAGGACTTTGGGGGGATTTAGGGCCAGATGTGTTGACCAACACGAAGATGAACTCTGACAGCTGCTGCCCAGTGTTTTTCTCTCTCGCTCTTGTCGCTTAATGCTGGGACCCCTGTTTTTTTCTTTCCCGTGGCTACTTAATTGCTATATTTTCATTGACGGCAAGGCGAGGTTGTATAATCTCAGCTTAAGAGACCAATTATTATTATTATTTTTTTTTTTTTTGGAAAAAAAAAAGGGATAATTACCATGGGTAAAAACCGTGGTATTAACCAATAAAAAAAAAAGTCAGTTTAGATCAACTGTTAGCCAAATAGCCAAACAAATTGCTTTGCTGAGAAGCCTTTTGGCCATGTCACCATTTTGACTGTCAAGTCTGTCAAGATTTACTGAGCTGTTGTTCTGGCAAATGACTTTTGGATACTAGATAGTGCATAATTAGTCTAAATCGAAATCGGTCAGTAATCTCGAAAAATGAAGGGAGGGAGGGCACCAACCGTTAGTAACATAAATGTGACCCCGTACCACAAAACCAGTCTTAAGTAGCACGGGTATATTTGTAGCAATAGCCAAAAATACATTGTATGGGTCAAAATTATTGATTTTTCTTTTATGCCAAGAATCATTGGGATATTAAGTACTGATCATGTTCCATGAAGAAATTTAGAAAATTTCCTACCGTAACTATATAAAAACTTAATTTTTGATTAGTAATATGCGTTGCAAAGAACTTCATTTGGACAACTTTAAAGGCGATTTTCTCTGTATTTTGATTTGCACCCTCAGATTCCAGATTTGTAAATAGTTGTATCTTGGCCAAATATTGTCCTATCCTATCAAACCATATATCAATAGAAAACTTATTTATTCTGATGATGTATAAATCTCAATTTCCAAAAATTGACCCTTATGACTGGTTTTGTGGTCCAGGGTCACAAATAGGCATCTATGAACATGTCTATCCCCAAAAACAAAACACAAAAAAAACAGCAAAAAAGTGTTCTAAACTTATTCCATTTGCTTTTTTGTATGTAATTTGAAGTTATGCCATAGAGCTATGGAAAGTACAGGCAATTTAAGTCATTTTTCACCAATGTTTGCATTCAGAATTCAAAAATACGGCATTTGTTTACTACACTGAACCAGTGGCGTTTCGGCGTTGTTGTCATCACGCCATTTTTGACTGGGTGAGCTATCCCTTTGAGAGAAACGTGACTTCATGTGCCATGCCTAATTTCTTTTCCTCATTCATTTCTCCCCCTCTCACTCCCTTGGCCAGATGGAGGCTTATTTTTGCGCCATGGTGAGCTATTTCCAGCTGCGTGGTGGTGTCAGCCGTTTTAGGAGCACTCACAAGGATGTGGAGGGGGAGGAGTTATGTCAGCAGCTCAATGAGTCATCCTCACTCCCACTGTATGTGTGTGTGAGGGGACTGCAGGGGAAATGTTGACATCTGGGTTTAAAGCCGAAGACGCTATACCCCCGTCTTCCCTGCAGAAATAGCAATATATAATGTATCGGTCATTGAATGATTCCTCCGTGTCACTTGCTGTCACCTTGCTCATTGTGTTTGTGCTCTGAGTGTGTGTTCAGCATGTAATTTGTCTAATGCCACATTGTGTCTTTTCATAGTTTGTGTATCTGCTGTGCCTGCTTGCTGAAGGCATGTGTTTGTTTGTGTGTGTGTCCTGTGGCCTCTGTCTGGGGTCACTGTATGGTTCCATGGCTCATCTCACACTTGGTTGGTCAGGCTTTTTCTTGCAGACGACTCTGCTTTGCCTCAGGATCGCTTGACTCTTGGAATTCTAGTGAACTTCCTTCCAATCATTTGAGAGTAATGACCCATGGATATTGTAAACCGGAATTTTATTTCTTTTAATGGAATGTTCTGGGTTCAATACAAGTTAAGCGTGACTCACATGGGTGCCCTAGGCAAGGTCAGACATGAGGTACCACACACCTCAAAACATGTTAAAAAAAAAAAAATAATAATAATAAAATATATATATATATATATATATATATATATTACACAAAAGTGACAGTAAATGTTACAAAATATTTTTATTTAAAAAAATCTACCAGTCACCAAATTAGCGTATTAGAATGATTTCTGAAGCATCACTAAAAACTGGCCTAATGGCTGTTAAAAATTCAGCTTTGCCATCACAGGTATATGTTAAAATAGTATATATTAAAATATTAAAATAGTAATCTATTAAAAATCGTAACTGTAAATTGTAATTGTATTTCACAATATTGCTATTTTACTGAATTTTTGATCAAATAAATGCAGCACTAAAAATATTACCAACCCCAAACCTTTGAATGGTAGTGTATGTATCGATATTAACATTATAATATCAATTTTAATTTTAACACATTCCAGAGGAATGTATAATGCATATATGTAGATATATGTAATATGTTCATATGTTTGCATATATGTATATGTAGACATACCTTTAACCATTTTTTTTGATGCCTCTGCTTCCAAAGATCATCCCAAGTGTTTGTTCTCCCCTTCCTTGTGTCTCTTTCCCTCTCTCTGTGTCCTCCATTTCTCGTTTTATCATTTCATTTCTCCATGCGTCACTGTTGTTCGTCACTGCTGATTTATTTTAAGAGGGCATTGTAATTTCAGTCTTAAATGCTGATTATTTTTCTAAGGCGTCTGTGATGCAGCTGTATGAGTTTAAATTGCTCATTGCGACTCTCATGACTGATGCTGAGGGTCATAATACTCTATTCCCGGCTGTCGTGCGAGACTTATGCGATCTTATCCGAGAGGGTGAAAGGTTTTCACCTCATTTATACTCCTGACATGCACCAGCCATTAATTGTTACTCACGAATTGCTGCTTTTTTGCGTCATTCAAGGTCCATAATACTTGAGATTAAGAAATGCTTGAATCGTTGAATAGTTGAATAGAATAACTTCATCTGTTCTAAGGTTTTACTTTTTAAGGTTTGGTGAGGTTGAAGTTACAGGAATGTATTTGAGTTAAATATAAATTAAGCATCTATGACATGCTGTTAATTACCACTGAAAAACATCAGCTCATCTGCACAAGATGAGAGGAAAAATGCAATATTTGATGAATGCATTGTGATAAACATAAGATTAATGTGTGAAATCAGTTTATTTTTGCGTAGATTTAAAGTTAGAAAATGACATTGAATATGCAGCTCTCCTGTTCTTGCTTAGTAAATAAGGTGTCACTCCTCAATCCTTCAACTGTTCGTTTGCTTAAAGTGCAAAAACAAATCTTTTACTTAAGTGACATTCTTTGAGTATTATCTGCCATTAATGGCAATCAAATGGAAATCTAAAAGGGTCTGCTTAATTAACAATTTGCATGTGCAAAATGACATCTAGAACATTAAGATAAACAAACTGAGTGGAAAATGGAGCTTTGTCTCTTTTTCTGCTTAATTTTTCTCAAGTCGCTTTTTCTATGGACTTTGTATGGCTCAGTAATAGGCTCGAAACATTAACAAATGAATTAGAGATGCTCTGTTTGGTTAAAGGGCTAATTCTCAAAAAAAAAAGAATTTACTCTCCCTCAAGTTATTTCAAACCCATACGAATGACATTCTTTGCAGAACACTGTCTTGAAAATATCTTTTTATACAAAGGACACTTATATCTACAAACAGCTGAAATGTTCTTCAGAATATGTTTTGTCTTCTGAAAGTCAAACAGGTTTGAAAGACATGAGTAAATTGAAAATTTTCATTTTTAGGTGAAATATCCCTTTAACAAGTTCATTTTGGAAATCTGTGCCAAGCAGTGGCTGGCTTCCTGTTAAGCAGTCTTTGCTGAGGGTGTGATTGGTTTTCCCTGATGGAGGAGCTCCTATGAGGTCTCAGGACCCTTAGGCCTGACGGTGGCGAGAGCTCTTCACTTTCTCTGCTTCAGAGTCACATCCAATCCTTGGGCCATTTATCACCTGAAGATAATGAGATTAGCTAATGAGAAAAAGAGAGAGAGAAGCAGGAATGGAAAATGCAAGTGGTGCGTAGAAATCTATGTATGTGAATAAAGGTGTGTATGTAAGATTTAGAGTTCAGGAGCTGAGGTGTGTTGAACGACACTCTTAAATAATACAGCACGCACACATGCTCTTTTAAAAATGTAAAATTTCATTTACTAACCCTCATTCTGTTAAAAACGTGTATGACTTTCTTCATTGGAACTCAAAGGAAAAAAATTTTTTTTTCAATCGATTAAAAAATGTAATCACGTTAATCACAGTCATGGACTGTGATTAATCACGATTAAGCGCAAATTTAAAATACTAGGATTTACCTGTAAATGTGTTGAAATAAAGAAATGCATGACAAACTTTTTTAAGGAAACAGAACCTTTCACACCTCCGCCAGGTATGAGACATAATCCTTATTATTCTTTTTTCTTTTTTTTTTTCATCCTTTATACTGACAATAAAACGTTTACCAAGCCACATCGCTTCAATCCCAGTATACATTTACCCAACTGTTATAAAAAGTATTTCTAAATAAATACAACATAACATTTTCTTGCGACCTTACGTGAAGTATTATGACAAAATGTGTTATGAAGAAGAAATGGACCTGTTCTGCAGTTGCATTAGAGCTAACATTAGCATCATGCTACATAAGACAATTTATGAGATTAATAGTACACTTTTACTCAAAACTCACTTTAAACCACCATCGAGTGTTTGTAATAGCTTCCTTTTGCGATCACGTGGATTTTCGTTGTTTACTGTTGTTAAAATATGCTATTTAGAGCCTTTTTATGGCTGTACAAATTAGCATTTCAGATGTACACATTCATTATTATGAAAATATCCAAATCTCAAGAAAATCACATACAAACCATATCCTATCGTAAATCGTGTGTTTATCTTGTATAATCTATAGTGGCTGTTGTCATGTTTATTTCTGCTGTGTAAAAGCCTTAACGTATGCTCTGGCTGAAACTCACAACCAACAGCCTCTCCGTTCTTAAGTTGCCAGGTATACATTCCAAGTATAATACACATTAGTAAAAGGATCCATTTTCGTATTTATTTGTCTATATAGTAAGGATGTGTCACGATTTTCGAATATTCGATTAGTCGATTTATTCATAGAATATCGAATAGGTTTGTGCGATTATTTTCTAAAAAATTCCCCATGTTTTCGGTGCTGATGCGGTGGTGACACGTAAACAGAGGGTAGCGCTGCCAATAACGCACTTAAAAGCTGTCAAAGACAACAGAAGAACTAGGGCTGTGCAATTAATCGAATTCGATTATCATGCGCATCTAGTCAATAAAGCCGGTTTCTTGATTAGTAGTTAATTGCCATCACCTGCTTTCAAACGGAGCAGGAATTACTACACGGAGCCGTAGTTCACTGACAAGCTAAGCAATTTCGTGTTCATAATCGAAGGCGATTCGTCTGCGATTATGAACGCGATATTGCCTATCTTGTCGGTGAACTACGGCTCTGTGTAGTAATTCCCGCTCCGTTTGAAAGCAGGTGATGGCGATTTACTGCCAATCACTGAACCAGCTTTACTGACGAGATGCACATGATAATCGAATTCGATTTAATTGCACAGCCCTAAGAAGAACACATTGTCTCACGCGCATGCTGTAGACTTGCAGCTAAGATGTCAAAAAGAGTTTATACACAAATATCCCCGACTGGGTTAGAGGTGTGCTGAATCCGTACTGGGAAAGGCACGGAAAACGAATAACGCGTTCCACGGAACCGCTAAAGGGACATATGGTTACCCACATGCTAGCATTAGCCTGTTACATTACAGTACATGCAGTTTCACTTGCCAGAAACAGAGTAAGGAGAGATGACTGACAGGACTATGGCGAATGATTTAAAGAGCCTGAGCACCACTGACAAACATTTAATCTTGTAAAATGTTTTGTTAGTACTGCCGCTCCATAGTATAAACATGCGATCGCCAATCTCGAAACTGAAAGTAAAACGGTCGCGCGTGTGCATTCAAAAGCGGTTTCAATGCCCCTCATATTAATAACGGTTAATATACAGTATAATTACCCAACGATAGAATTGCGAGAGAAAGTATTGGAATATTTTTTTAAGCAGTTTAATACCTTATGAGCAGTTGATTTATGCTAATCGACGGACTGCTATGTTAATAAGTGCCGTCGTTCTGTTATGTTTATGTTAATATGTTTCAACATGTTACAATCATTATATGGCTTGAGTTAAGAGCCTATCTTTTAATAAATTAAACAGGTTTGTTATCATACAGATTAAAAGCGTGAATGGTCTCTCTCTCTCTCTCTCTCTCTCTATTTATGGGTGTGTAACATTAGCCTAATACTTGCGTGCATGCATGTGGGGAAGGGGTGCGATTTTCGATTGGTAATCGAATAATACCCAGCGATTATCGAATATTACTTTTGTTTGAAATGCCCGTCCCTATTATATAGACTGTGGGTGGCCGCAGTATATTATAAAAGTAGTCAAAAAAACCCGCAACCCACGGCTCTGTAATTTTTCCCGCGACTGCATTTTCAAAATAGCCCAATTGTACGGGAAATCCATCATTTTTAAGAGCCAGTAACAGGCAAACATCGGCATGTCAGCCAGGCGCAGAAATCCTCATTTCTCCTCACACGGTTCAGTAACCAGCCTGCCGTGTCTTCGCAGAACACACTTGATTTGCCCAATACAATGACAAAGACTTTTCATCTCAACAATCGACATAGAGCATTTTGTCGTGTGCTGATTTCGCTATTCAGCAACATTACAGCTGTCTAGTGGACATAATGAGATGAAAATATTGAATGTGTTCATAGTTTAAGACTTCCAGGGTCATTCTTGAGTGTTTTATCATTGACATACGACGCTTTCATGCTACAGCTTCAGTTAGTACCTTAACCCCATCATACGTGTCAAATATCATACATTTTTAGCCTGCTCGTATTCAAAACAAAAGCACAGATTACTTCTTACTTGCTGACATTCGTGATCAACTAGCCAAACCCCAAATGCTCGCTCTCTTACCTACACTTACACAAGAAACACACTCTAACGCAAGACTGCATGGCCTCCCTCTGCTTTTCTTGCTCGGGGGAAAGGAATTGCCGTGGATATTTATAGGCAGGCTGAAAATGGGTTGTCCTCTCTTTCACCGTCAGGGGTTTCTGTCTGTATTATATTCCGTCGGCACAGTTCTTTAGCCGTTCTGAAAGCTTCTCCGTCAGAAGAGATGTCTCGGCGCATTAAATGCACCGTCTCACTCTCAAAAGTGGGTGGTCGATACTGTTTTATTTCATACCGAATATCAGACCACGTGGGCACAGATGATGTGGTTTTTAGTGAGTTATTTGCAGTGCAGATAAACGTTTGCTGGAATCGGAGCGTGAGGATTTAAAAATGGTTGAGATTTAAGCTTTTTAAGTCAGTATGCTTTTATTCGCTGTAAGATTTGGTCCTTAGGGTTAACAGTCCGATCTCTCCCAACTCTCCCATGAGCTATGCCTCATCCTGGCTGTGTTGTTAGTTGTCTATCTCTAGTTTATTTCTGCTCTTGCTTATAGTTTTCCCTCAAGCGTCAAAGCATTGTAGCTTGGAATGAGCTGAATCCAAAAAAGTCAGTAGCTGTAGAGCAATATCGGCACCTAATTCTTAATGGGATTGTTGACTAAAAATAAAATGATCATTTGCTCATCCTTATGTTTCATGAAGCATAAAATATATTGATTTATGAATGTGAAACATTATAAAACAGTCCAAATGGCCTTTTGAAGCCATTCAATCGCTTTCTGGGGCCAAAAGGCCAAAAATAAGTCTTTATTCTCTAGTAATTTTTCTCTCGTCCAGGCTGCTAACTGTTGAGACTTGATCATTGAATCTTAAGAACTGAATCAGTCCAAAGCATGAGCTAATAAGACTGGGTTTATTAACTGTATCTACTGATTCATTGAAAAGCACACATACAAAAAGGCTTTTATTCCCAAAACACACACAAAAAAAAGGCTTTTATTTTCAATTTCAGGTAGAGTGGCTATGAACTTGAACTAAATCAGTCTGAATCTTGAGCGAATCAGGCTGGGTTTGGTAATTTAATCTACTGATTCATTGAAAAGATGGAGTGATTTGTTCAGCATTCCTTCCTGCAACACAAAAACGATTTTTATTTTCTATTTTAGGTAGAGTGGCTCTGAACTAAATCAGTCTGAATCATGAGCGAATCAGGCTGGGTTTGGTAATTTAATCTACTGATTCATTGAAAAGATGGAGTGATTTGTTCAGCGTTCCTTCCTGCAACACAAATACGACTTTTATTTTCTGTTTCAGGTCGAGTGTCTCTGAATGTGGCATTGTGTGTTAATTCATACTGTTGTGGCCTCAGCTGCGATACGGGAACCTGGAATATTGAGCATACTGAGTGTTTTTTGGCATTTCTCTGGGAAAATAACAACCTTTTTTCCTTTCTTATGAAAAATGTAAATGAGGTTCTATTTCTAGTATATCAATGTGTGTGGCAGTGAGAGCTTCTCGTATAGCTTGTGGAGCCACATGCCTGGAACACCAAGAGATCAAGACAATGAAACGTGTCATCTACCAATCCTGACACATTAGCATGGCTGTGTGGGAAAAGGAAGGATATTAGGTTTTAAGAGAATGGTAAAATTGGAAAGAGAGGTGAGGGGGAGGAAGACAGGAAGCTTCGAACCTCATTTTGGAAGGAAGTCATATGAGACTCTGAGGAAGTGATTAAATGTTGTGCCTGTTTGGGACAGAAGGCTATTTTTCATTTGTTATGTGATATTGACTTTTCTCTGTCTTTCTCTTTTCCCCCTACTCTATAGGAGAAGAACAAGGACAAAGACAAGCGCTTCCGTCCACTCTATGACATTCCTTACATGTTTGAGGCACGGGAATTCTTGAGAAAGAAGCTCATTGGCAAGAAGGTGAGAGACTTTGTGACATTCTCCCACAAACAGGCATTATGCCTTAGTCTTTCTGTATAAAAGTTTTCTTTCTGTATGTTTTTCTGTCCATTGCATATGGATGCGGAGTTGTTTTCTTTTTCTGAGTTTCTGTATTCTGTTTGGAGTCACTGAACACATTGACCACACAGACCTTGAGCTGAGTGACTTTATTCACAGAGGCACAAATAACTTTTTTTTTTATTTTTATTTATTTATTTTATAAGAAAAACAAAAAATGGCACAGCACAGAGCCTCAACATGAGAAATTTTGAAATGTTTACACACAAATATGTGCATATAGTATAGGTCTTACAGTATAATTTCAATACTTATTCTCCACAATATATTATTTATTTATTACATCTATATCATGTCCCAAAATTAATGAAGAAAAATGTTTTCATTCATAAATATTTGGATAGTAAAAAATGTCTTAGACAGATGCTTGAAGGGGATAGATTGAAAAACTAAAAGGGCTTCTGCCAAAAAAAAAGGGGGGGAAAAAAGTAGTTTCCAGTTTACATTTTGATGAAAGATCATGAGGAGAAATGTAAATGTTCAATTAGTTAATTTTATAATAAATAAATAAATAATACATATATAATTTTAATATACATTTTAAATTAACATTATGAACGTAATGCACGTTAGTATATTTTGGTTTAACATTAACCCTGAGCAACTA
Source organism: Tor tambroides (assembly GCA_021397915.2). NCBI lineage: Eukaryota > Metazoa > Chordata > Actinopteri > Cypriniformes > Cyprinidae > Tor > Tor tambroides. The sequence goes on along the minus strand of JAFVLL020015943.1, from coordinate 15,019 downwards.
AAAAGAAACTACTTGGGGTGATTTCAGGAGTAAATCTAAAACATGAAGTATTTCCATCTGTGTCACTCATAACAAACAGAAATACTTGGCATCAAAAGTTGTTGCAGTTTTAATTGGGACAGCAGGGTATAAACTGGTGTGGGATGTTCTGAAAATTCTGTCATGTTGGGACTCATTAAAGTATAATGAGCAGATTGTATAGCTGCGTTTATAGTCTGTTCAATACTTTTCTCACCCAAACAATTCAGTGTTTATGTGCAAAATAATGAAAAGCCCAGTCTGCAAGGCCCATTTGATTTAACACCAAAGAAATATGACAGCACATTTCCTCACACACAGACGTTTTCTCATAAATGATCACCAGATGCATGGATTACTAATGCGGCTTTATGTTATCCTTGTACGTAAGGCTGCTTCTAGAAACCAATATTTTATTGCCTCTTCTTTTTACAGAAGTCTAGTTCACTGTATATGATACTAGAGGCTGGGAAATGAAAATGTATAGTTCAGCTAGATAGTTTATTTCGCGTGAAGCGCTAGACAATCTGTATTTCATACTGCAACTAAATACAAAAAATAGATGTATATGACTGCAGGAAAAATGGTTTAGAGCACAAAATTTGATCTAATAAAAATAAAAAACAGCCTAACCAACAGTAGTAACAAACGTGTGCTATTTTGAAATTACGATGCAAGCAACACCCTGATTACTTTTAACTTTAAAAAGGCAGCGGTTTTAATTTAAATGAGCACAGATGAGAAGAAAAGCGAGCGAGAGTTAAAGTGAACGCTGAATGACAGCTCATTAACGCCACTAGAGGCGCTGGCCTTTGCCGTTACCCCGGTAACCATGTAAACAAAGCAGCTGCGCTACTTTCCTAAAACTGTGTAAATAATGTTTCACACTCACAGTCATTTAGATATTTATATTTGCTTTAGTCTTCACAATAGCATCAAATAATTATTACTTAAAGACTTAATGAGCTATTTATTTTCAAACATTTTTTTCTAACCTAAAACATGTCCTATCCACTATATTGACTGATTCGTTATTATTGTTCAGTAACACTTAACAGTTTCCATTAGTTAACATGAAAAAACAATGACTGCATTTATTAATAATGTTTATCTTAATTTCAACTTTTAATAATACATTATAAAATCAAAAGTTGTGTCTGTTAATATTATTCAATGGAGCTAACATTAACATAGTTGTATTTTTTATTAATCAACATTAAAGAATATTAACTACTGCAACAATTAGCTATTGCACATTGTTAGTTAATGTTAACCTGCTTTAACTAATGTTAACAAATGGGACCTTATTGTAAAGTGTTACCTATTGTTTTTTCGTTCATTTGAACAATCTTTTGCACTCTAATCTTGAAACACTTTTATATTTTTGTGTATTTTTTAATAAAGTATTTTAGTAAATGATCTTTAATAAAGTTATTTAAACTGTTAGGAGGACAACACTTTTTTCACTTAGAAATTATATATTGTGATTAAAAAAAAAAAAAAAAAAAAATATACAGTGACAAAAGCATCAATGAATATTGTGAAAATTTGATACCGTCACAAACCAAATGTACATAAAGTTTAATAGGACTATAACTAAATAAATAATAATTATATTAAATAGTGTCTGAAGCAAAATTATTTAAAAACTTTGTGTACTTTCTGTATTCTGATAAGTTAAATAATTGTGCTGTAAATGTCTCTTTGTATCACCCTTGAAGCTAAAACACCTCATTTGAAAAAGTTTGCATTGCGCCCCTAAATTTTTTAATACAGAAGTCTAGTTCACTGTATATTTCGACACTAGAGACGGGAAATGGAAAGCAACGAGTTTAATCTCAGATCAGATTTTTGCATTTCCCGTGTATGCACGCAGCGGTAGTCAACAGATAGTTGGATTTATACAGCACTCTGTGTGATAAGATGCCTGTTTGCATATTAATGCAAACAGTGTTGGAATGTTTGAATTCATTCAGAATCAAGAATTCATCCAGCTCAAGACCGCAGCAATCATCTTGAGGATCCAATTTTGGCTCATTAAGTGTCACAGAAGTGCTCTGACTTAAATTAGTAGTGTATAGTATTAATCATCTTAAATCTTCAGAGTCAAAAGTAGCATCTTAATATTTCTGTAAAGGAAATTCTGGTTTTTGGATGAAATTGTAGGTTGTAACTAGGGGTGGGCGATTTGACCAAAATCTTCTATCAAGATATGAATAATTTTATATCATGATAATGATATATCACAATTTCACTGTGTAAATTTTGTATTAAAGTTTAAAAAAATTATTATAGTCAAGAGCAGTAAGAGATTTTCTCTCACTGTTGTTTGATTAACATGAATGACAGACAGGAGGAATAATAGGCAGCTGTCACTTTAAGACTGAACATCCGGATCCAATGTTACTGTTACACATGTATGCGTTTTCTTTCTCAGCTATTTACTTTCACTTAAGACCTCAATGACTGTGTTTATGAGGATACTTACAAAGACGGGCATTTTCATACAAGTATGTGTATTCAACCGTTCAATGCCACTAAAGCAACAAAAATACTCAAAAATATATGAGCAGTGAATTCATGTGCGTGGCTTGCGCGCGCCGGTCAGATCGTGCTTAGAAATAGTCTCACAGACAGCGCACGTATATAGCACTGGTGTTTCCATTTAAACAGTTTAAAATTAGGGATGCTCGATATTATCGGAATGTTATCGGAATCGGCTGATAATGGCTTAATATATAAATATCGGCATCAGCCGGATATAAAAAATTATGCCGATTTGCCTTGCCGATAAGATGAATAGCTCACGTGTTCAGGGTGTGCTAGTGATAAGATCATATCAGCAGTGTTTCATTCTTGAAGCAAACTTTTTCATGAATTGTGGTTAAATTTAATTTAATTTGAGAATGCAGAAACAGAGCGATGCGTCCGGTGTGCGATTAGTTTAAACAGTCAAGCCGCCTTTCCACTATCTCCGACGAACGACAAGCGACAGACTGGAAGTCATTCATTTTGAATGGAGAGTAGTGCGGGAGATGCATGGAGTTCTGATCATATGCATATGCGGAAAATTCGGATCTGATCTGAGCTTCGGATGCGTTAAGATATTTGAACTTTTGCGGCTAGACCGTATGCGACCGCCCGACCGGATGTGATATATTCTATTAAAAACAATGAGCGTAAGGTTAGAATTACCAATATTTTGTTTACTTTAACATTCTTTAAACACTATTTCTGTAAAATGGTGCTTTAGAATTATTATGGCAGAAATAATTATTTTATAATTATTAAATCATTATTTATGTTGATTAGCCCTATACAACCTACTATGTTTTTATTTTAGGGGTCATTTGATTTGTGACGATGCATTCATACATTTAATTATATTCATTAAAATTGTTAATTTTACCATGTGAATATGCCGAGGTAACGGTTGCTGTACGACCAGTTTGAAAGTTCTGTGTGACTGCCACTAGGGGGAAATGTGACAATCGTGTCCGAATGTCGTGTGCAGTGTAAAGGCGGCTTCACTAGCATGTGCAGTAACAGCAGCGGCAGCCTCCCCTGGGTCCTAATGCCCGTCCTGTAAGGCATTTATTTACTTAGGGGGCGCTGTTGGGCTACTTGTAATAAAATGAAAGTAAAATAGTACACAAGTAGCATTAAGATTGTGTTTCTGATTAAATAAAATGCAGTAAATGATGTCATAAAATCACAAGTATATTTTGATTTAAAGGTCAGAATCTAGCGCTAAAAGATTATCAGAATTTTTACAACTCCTTCGCTTTAGACCATCTACAAATGTTAAATCTACAAATGTTACAATTGTATCTGTCTGGAAAAAAAATCAGCAATTGATTTAGTTATTTTCAAAGCTTTCAGTGGACTCAATAAAGAACTTCATTATTGTTTATTTAATTCTGACTAAGTTTTTGTTAGAAACTAAAAAAAAAAATTACAAATAATTAGTTTATAACCTCTGCACAGGACAGACGTTGGTGTTGTTTCCAAACAAAAGGAAATATATCGGCATCGGCCAAAAGGAGTGGGAAAATATCGGCATATCAGATATCGGCAAAATCCAATATCGTGCATTCCTACTTAAAATCACTCGTTTATAAACTGGAATGCTTAAAAATGTGTGCAAACATTACATTTTCGTTTTAATGTTGTCATCACATATACAGCTTCATATGAATGAGTTTTCTAATTCAGAAGGGTTGCTCGGTAGCTCACGTGATACGGCGTTGCACTTAAGTAATGAAGAGCTCCGGTACAAACCCTGTGAAACTACAGTTCGAAAAAAATGCCCAAATCTGCATTAGGAACTTAAAATATTTTAAGTTATATAATAATTCATGTATTTTCATGAGCCTGCATTGGTTAATAGTGTCTACCGGTATATCACCTATGCCTAGTTGTAACCAGATATTGAGGTGGACCAAATGCAAAAGTCGAAGCAGTGGTCATTGACACACACCGCTGAAACACACCGCTGTTGTGAATACTGGCTTGACACTGTGGTTACAGCAATGAATTTTGATTACATTTTTAAATAAAATGCACCAGTTAACAGTCTCTTGTCGGATTCCTTTAGTTGCTAGGACACAATATGGTGTGAGTATATGGGCCTTGTACTGAGGCACAGCACATTTTAGCATCTCTCCTGCTGCCCTGGCAACTGCTGTGGAAATTTTTATATGTTCATACAGCTTGAAAGAGAAATCAAATCTGGGCAATTATAGAAGTTCATAACTATAAAATAGGGACATTGTTAAGCCCCTGGGGTCGAAACCCGCACCGGTGCGGTCTGTCTCGTATTTTCTTGATGACTGCGAAAAGAACTAAAAATACTCTGTAATTTTTGATTGTACAGATAAGAATAAGGTATCATTTGGAACTGCAAAGGGTCTACTGTTATTTGTGTATAGTCATAATAACAACAAAGCAATGTGCTTTTGTAAAATAATGAAAATATACAGGGTGCGTTCTCTGCCGTCTCTGTCAACTCTCTTCACAGACACGTAAATAAAACAACCTGAATCTCAGCGAATACTTGCCTCAAAGACACAAGAAATATATGTATAGAAAGCTTGAAATGTCTGCTTTTAAATAAAGTAAGTCACGTCCAAAACAAATATTCTCTGTTAAAGTAAATTCGTATGAAACCAAGGCGATGTCCAGTTGTCCCAGTCTGAACTCAATAGCTCTAATGAGATCACGGCCAGGAGCCGGTCGCGCTTTTCAAATTCTAAACATCCACGTGAGATGCACGCTCACATCGCCTCCGCGTAAACAAACAAGTTCATCACGGCTACTTTTTTTTCTGGAAGAAGACACGTTGAGAGAAATAACCCAGAATTTACCTCGGAAGAAGAAAACAACGCGATGCGTAGCGCAGCTAGATCCAGTGGAGCATATCACTCTGATGAGTAGCCTAAGATTACTTGCGTCTGTTGTTATTCTGTTATTGTGACAACTTGTACACATTTTACTAGTTAGACTTTTCCCAAACTATAATTCCTGACTACATGTATAAAATCAAGTGAAACATTTTGAAATATGTGTCATTTCATTGTCTAAATGTCTCACAATGCCAGGATGTTTGTTTAATGTTTTATAACATATATAAAACCACAAGATATAAAAGTAGAATGAATGTTAACACTGATATTAGAGTCTATGAATGTTTGGCACAAAGGTGTGTTACTGTTCAAGTCTCAATGTTCAGATCAATATGTTCAATCATGTGTCCTTGACCTTCACTGTGTATATTTTTATTATACTGTGTTGTAAATAAAATACAAATAATAATACAAATACAAATAATAATAAAAAAAACTCATTATTTTACTCTCCTCACACTATTTCTTGCCTGCCTCAGTCACATTCATATTGATGGCCCATTATGGGAGGCCCTTTGTCTCTCAAGTGTGAATCACTAAATATTCATGGCCATTGTCACTCCCTCGCATAAGGGCATTCTTTTAGAAAACATGTTTAACAAATTATTGTTTTCTGTGAACGAGTAAACGGTGATTTTTCACATAATTTTGTAGCAAAAACTCTAGTCTACCACATCCAATTCTCAAAAGTCTTGTAAAGAAATATTCTGTGTATTTTATGGCCTTATTTCAGTGAATTAAAATTTTTTGTTTTTCACTAACCATGCATAAATGTTGTTTTCTCAAAAACACAATCATGTACATTCATGCTGCTCACATATTATTGTAGCCCAATTTGTGCTGAATACAGTGTTATCAGACCATTATCAGTTTAGCCATTAATATCTTTTTAAGGTACTGAAAAAAAACAAATGTCAGGGCATGTCAAAACTTCTCCAGGGCCCCAAAACACCCTCAGACCCCAGAGGGTTAAAGACTGATTGTCTTGTTGCCTGAAAGGTACAAATCTAATGACTCATTTCTGCCAGATCAAGGCAGAAGGGACTATTTTATGCCCAGAATCTTTTGATTTAGCATTTAAGATGCCATTCGTTCTTTACAGGCTGCATGCCAGCTGGTCGCAAAGGGTAAGTAGTACCTGACTTTTGTTTCCGTAGTATCAATGGAAGAGCTTGAGCTGATTCTGGTGGATTTGTTGAGGTTGCATCCATCTTCTGTCTCTCTAACATGGCTGTAGTCTTCAAACAGAGGTGCCCGAAGAGGTCAAAGGTCAACTCCCATTATATCTCTGCGAGTATGTGATCAATATCAGAGTTCGGCGGCACAAGAGAAGATCAAAGGAAAGGAGCTAGAGAAGCTCCTCCAAGCCCCAGTGAGCCACAGCTGTGGAGTGTGGCGTCCATTTCAGATCGTGTTTCTTCTTTTGAAAGGATGGAGAGAATGAGTGGCATTCACTAGCAGTGGGTAATGGAGGAAAATCTGTGGAGAAGTGCATTTCCTCCTCTCTGTATTGAAACAGAACTTCCCGGTGACATAATCCAAAGCTAGATTTGGCTAACTTTCTAAGTAGCGCCTCTGTAGAGGGTCTCTGCCTCAGCGAAAAAGTCAAATGAAAATATTGCATTAATCCACTTATCAGTAAAGAGCACGTTTGGATAATCCTGCCCGCTCAAAGTGCCTCCTGTTATGTGGGTGTGAGCGTTCGTGTGTGTGTGTATGTGAGGTGTTAACAAGAGACAGTGACTGAGTGGAATGTCAGTGTCAAGCGTTTGATGTCTGTTTATGCAGGTGTGTTCCAGGTAGGTATGTGCTGCTTTGTTTATTGCTTTGTTCATTTATATGGAAGAGGCCTTGATGCACATTGATGCAACCACAGCAGAGCTGTGCAGACTTCATTCATCTTTTCCCCGTACTTCTGCTTTAGAGGGAATTACAGTCGCGTAGGAGACTAGCAGCTCACTTTTAATCCATGAAATATGTATTTCAGAGTTTCCTGACTACACCTACCCTCACCGTATTAGATTCCACTCACAGGGACTTAAGCTTGCAGAGAGCAGGTTTGGTTGTGCACATATCAGAGATGTACATGTATGCTTAGGATTTTTGCACACTAGAGCTTTTGGTGTGGACCTGTGTCCATTTGTGATCAAAGTTTGGAATATCTCCCCCCCCACATAATAATAATAATAATAATAATAATAATAATAATTGTATTGTTAATTTAATAACTAACTCAAATAAAACAAATCAACTTATTATTATTATTATTATTATTATTATTATTATTATTATTATTAATAATAATAATAGGCAATTGTATTCTTAAAAATATTGTAAAAATTAATACAATTGTATAATATTACTACTACTACTACTAATAAACAATTGTATTGTTAATGGTAATTGTATTGTTAATTTAATAACTCAACTCAAAAACAAATCAGTAATATGTAATTGTATTGTTAAAAATAATTTAAAATTAACACAGTTGTATAATAATAATAATAATAATAAACAATTGTATTGTTAACGGTAGTTGTATTGATAGATTAACTCAAATAAAACAAATCGATAATAATAATAGGTAATTGTATTGTTAATGGTAATTGTATTGTTAATTTAACTCAAATTAATAATAGTAGTAGTAGTAATAATAATAATAATAATAATAATAGGTAATGATAAAATAATGGAAAAATTAACACAATTGTGTAGTAATAATAATAATAATAATAATAATAATAATAATAAATAATTGCATTAATGATAATTGTTTTGTTAATTTAATAGTAACATAAATCAATATATTGTATTAATAATTGAATAAGAATAATGAAATTAACAGTTGTATACTACTACTACTACTACTACTACTACTAATATTATTATTATTATGGTATGTTTTAATAATGATGATAATGAGGAGCTTTACTTATTAATATATTTAATAAAATAACTGTATAATAATGATGCTAATACAAGAAATTATAACAATGATAAAAACAACAATAATCCAACAACGATAAAAACAATAGATGTTTATAATAGTAATTATATTGTTATCGCTTGATTTGTTTTTAATATGTTTATTATTGTTAAGAACTGACTCAGTCATTTAATCCGTAATTATTTGACATTGATTGCAGAATGTGTATTTTATTTTTGTTTTAATAAAACCAGTTCTGAATATTCATTGTTGGTATGAATGTAAACCGTAGCGCATTTGTGCCTTTGTGTGCTCCCTGTCACACACATTGTTATACAGTAACTGCTTGTCTCCAGATAATTTGCATTTGGAGAGCAGTTCGCAATACATTTCATGCAACAATCTGTGGCAGACAAACTCGCATGCTCTTCTGTGTGTCAATTTTGGTGATAAATCCATACTGCCGAAAACATGAACAGTGAATCTTCTCTTCCTGACTCATTATCTAATTACTCACAGTGGTACTCGCATTGATGATTCACACATGCCACTGTTTGAACCCAGATGTACAATGTGAAAAGAGTCCAGCGGGGGAGGCAGTTGAATCCATCTCTGGCTTGGACAAAGCAGTCAAACCAAGCGTGAAAGCATCCTTGCTGTACATGCACTAGCTCAATCTTTCTGCATTTCCCCGAGACATTTCAGTGGACCTGTCTACGTTTTGACGGATGCTTCACCATTAGCAGCGTTTCTGTCTTCGTCATTCTCTTCTTACTGGTTCTGTCTGGGCTTCACTGAAACCCTCCATTGCTGTTGTCCTTCGGTCAGATCTTTCTATTCAGACACAACTCTAAAAGCCTATTTAATCTGTCAGCTACTTCCCAAATGGGCCTCTTCGTTCTCTCGCTCATTCATTTTCTCTTTCTTCATAAGCACGTTTGCTCTACTGAACGAGCGGGAATCGTTGGCGCTTTGTGTTTCTTAAGAAGGGCATGTTGTCGTTCAACCAAGCTCATTACTCCTGCCCAATGATGCAGAGCTGTCTCTGCCTTTCTGAGAGAGAACTAGAGAGTAGAAGAAGAGGGGATGAAAATGCAATCATTTTGTGGTTTATTTGTTGATGAAACACTAAATTCCTGGGGTAAGAAAATGAGTGTCCACAGGATTCCCCCACCTAATGAACTTCCATTACGTCCATTAGACTGAGTTACATTGTCATTTTGAGGCAAATGAATTGGAGGGATAAATGGATTGAATTCCAGAAGTGGAGGCATGCAACTTTAGGAATTAGTTCAGAGCTTGGATCTTTCTTTTGCCATGTCACAATTGTCTTATTTCTACATTGCATTTTGCTAGGCAGCTGCATGCTCTTTCTCCTGTTTTCATAAAACTACATTCACATTGTATCATGTGGATCAGAATGGCAATACATTTGTCTAAATGTGAGCACCTTTCTTAAACCGTTAAAGGAGTAGTTCACACAAAAATGATTTGTCATTTGAAAAAAATTGTCATTTACTCACTCTGTCGTTCCAAACCTGTATACCAGGGGTGCCCAATAGGTTGGTCGCGATCTACCAGTCGATCACAAAGGCAATGCTGGTAGATCGCACACCTTTTAAATATGCTTTAGGAGAGCGTAAATGTAGCCAATCACAGACATATCTGTTGAATTCAGGAACGCAATGGCCAATCAGAGACGTTTATGTTAGACTGAATCCACTCACCGTTGAAAACGCAAGTTTTTGTTCAGAGTTATACAAGCTTGCGAAACCTCTCATTATAACAAAGTGTATACACGATGTAAGTAATAGATTGATTGTGCAGTGTAGAGAGTGTCATTGATTATAACAAAACTTTGTGAGATCGCGACAAACAATTAAAAGGAGAATTTAGAGGAATTTAGAAGAACCAAACAGTTGTTGGTCTCCATTGACTTCCATAGTAGGGAAATAGATACTGTGGAAGTCAATGGGCTGGTATGGAAGTCGACTGTTTGATTACCAGCATTCTTCAAAATATCTTCTTTTGTGTTCAACATAAGAAAGAAACAAATTCTTCATTTTGGGGCGAACTATTCCTTTAAGTAGATTTGACCTGTTTGTTAAAGCGTCTTGTGTCCATTTTGGTGTGATTGCCATCAAATTCATAGTTGGACTAATCAAATTACGTAAGGAATTTACTAGGACACGCACTGAAATTGATTGTTCCTGAGCATATGGTTCACTCTCATCAGCCTCTGGACAGGTGGGAAGTGTCTTGGGGAAGGAAGTGCTTTGACACATGCCTCATTTCTGTGAGCAACTTTACACATGTGCACTAATGCATTATGTTCATCCGTTGTGTAACAGGATGTAATCCATCCAAACGCTCCCAGAGGACCATGGGTGTGGCATATGGTCAGGTGAAGTCTTCGTCCTTGGGTTGTTATTGGTGCCATCCCGATTAATGACTGATCTTCCCCCCTGCGTGTCAAGACAGATGGGAGATCCGGCTTACTATTTCAGATTAGCTTCCAAACCTCTGTTTGCTCTGAACTGATTGAACGAAATTGGCCAGATCACAGCCTCCTATCTCTGAATATCTCAACGCGGCTTCTTATTTGCTAAGAGCTAACAAGATGACACCGAATGCAATGCCCCCTCCGGGATGATCCGATGACCTCGGCGAGAGTTTGACACAAATGGAGTCGATTTTCTTAACCTGCAGCAGTTTGGTGTGAAATAATCAGCTTTAGTTATCCTCTTCCCTTCTGCTCGCCTCTGTCGCCGTCAAGCGAAATAGTTACCAGTCTCCGCCTCTTTCTCGCTTCGTGATAAACAGTTTCCATGTTTGGTTTGGCTTCCTCTGGGGAGATCTATGGTCTAGCCTGACATGATTCACACTGACTCAGGGTGACCTTGGAAAGTAGCCCACAGTCATGCTTGTACACACTCGCACACACCAAACCCCTCGCTAGATGCTCTAACACAATTTGTCCACTCTGAAAGGCCTGTAATCCATTTTTTTCCCTTTACAGCCAGCTTTTCGCTTGATTTGCAATCCTGTACAAAGATATCAAATTCAGAGTTTGATGTGTTCCTCTTTCTTGGCGTAATTCTGTCATGTTTAATGCGACATCATAAAACAGGGTTACAGTGCAGTTCTCCGTGTCCTCACGTGTGGCTTCAATGGTCAGTTTATTTCCATAGCTGAGCCCCTGACAGGCTTATAGTGTTGTCTGTACGTAGGCCTTGTTTCTTGGCCATACATCGACTCCACTGGTGATTTAACCATTTTGTTTTGTGTGTATGCAGGTTAATGTCACGGTCGATTACATCAGAGCTGCCACCAGTGCCATGGAAACAGGTGGTGTCCCGGCTTTCCCAGAGCGCACCTGTGCTACAGTGACCATTGGAGGAATGTAAGTAACCTAGCTAGTTAGCAAATCAGTTCTGCTTTTTGGCTCTTTCAAACCCTTCTCCTCCCACTCAGGTTTCTGTACCTTATAGACAGTGATAAAATGGGAAAAAAAAAAAAAAAAAAACCCAAGAAAAAAAAAACACTAGTAATTGTTTCATATATACACTACTGTTCAAAAGTTTTGGGGTCAGTAGTCCAGTCTTCAATGTCACATGATCCTTCAGAAATCATTCTAATATGATGATTTGGTGCTCAAGAATTTTTTTTTTATTACTGTCAATATCTGCTACTTAATATTTTTTGGGGAAACGGTGATATATATTTTTTTTTTCAGGATTCTTTGATGGACAGAAAGTTCAAAAGAACAACATTTATTTGAAATAATAGAAATCATTTGTAACATTATAAATGTCTTTACTGTCACTTTTGATCAATTTAGTGTATTGTTGCTGAATAAAAGTTTTCAGTTTTAAATTTTTTTTTTTAACTCACTTTAAACTATTAGACAGTAATGTATGCAATATATTTCAAGTCATATGATGATGATTGTGTGAGAACCAAATTTTCCCCTCTATTGATCGCTATACAACTGCTTCTGGATAGTCATTAATTTAATGTTAAATTAAACATTAATTAATTAAACACTAAATTGATCAAATCCACTCATTAATCATTCCGATTTTAATTGAATAATGATTTTAAATTTGGGTCTAGCCTATTCTTTACACAGTATTTGTTGCTCTTCAAATGTGAGTTCTCTCAGTTGACAACCAACAGCAAAGGACTCATGTTACTAAGAAAGAAATGGAACCATAAATGAAAGCTGAATGTTTCTAGACCCTCTCTAACAATCTTCTCACCCTCAAAACTGGGACTGGCATATGCTTTATTACCCTTTATGACTCCTCTGTGAATTCAAATGATTCTTGTTCACCCTTGTGATGTGGATGTGTGATCTAGCACACTGTCCCTTGTTAGGCTAAGTGAGGCCAGGCACATGAGTCTGGGGTGGTATTGCTCCTCAGGCTGTGATTACCCAACCATGCCCCAGTGCTTGGCGTTAGAGCATTATGGGTAACAGGTGGTCATATCGCCTGAAGGCTCAGCTGCTTTGCCGCATCTTGACTCTTCGCTGATTCAGAATCAGCTCTTTGCTGGTTTTCCCATAGTGCCATAAATATTTTAAGAGCCTGAACTGATCGTAGATCCGTAAAAATTCATGGCAGCACAGACAGTCTGTCAGCCTGATGCAATAGGTTACTTTTCAGTAAACATTTTGATTTTTGAAAGATTGATGAAGTAGGACTGACATAGGAAGTATGGTCATCAACACTTGCCATTTTTGTGTTATGTTTTGTCAGTGTGTAGGATTTTTGGTTTGATTGCTTAGCCTGAACTAGTTCCTTTTCATTTTGTATTTTTTGCCTCTGAAACACAGTATGTTTGTGTATTTAAAGAGAGGGTCGCATTGAGTACTAGCTGAAACTGTTTACCACTCTTCCTACAAAACCAGCAAAGGCACCAAATATAAAAAGCATTGTTTGCTTTTATTCATGTTTTTGCCCTTTTGGTTTTATTACCAAAACTTGACACAGAATGGCTCTTTCTCTTGTTTGCTGTGCTCTGCAATAGGGGAATGCGAGCTGCTTGCTGAAGGCAATATCTGTGTTGAAAAATGGCAATGAGAAATGCATTTGCCACTTTGCTTGCAGGGCACTAGTCTTGCTTGTTGTGATCAATTATGTTTCAGTTCTGCAAATTAGGCCTTACTCAGTCTCACTCAACGCTCTCCTTCAAACAATGTGCAAACTGAAGTCTATAGACTATCCCAATATAGTTGCATAAATTGATTCGGGGGAAAATGCATTTAGGGTTGTCGATCGATTTAAAGTAATCACATAGATTTTTGTAATCATTAGCCAGGTTTCCATCCAAAATTGTGAATTTTACTTGTGCGGAAAATTGGAATATCGCGTAAAACGTTTGTGAACAAGCACCATTTCCATCCAACGAGTCAAGGAGAACAAAATCGTTACTTCCTGATAAACTGGCACTAAATCACTAAGAAAGCCCCTGAGTATAATATTTTTCATATACAGTGCCTTGCAGAAGTATTCAAACCCCTTCATTTTTTTTCATGTTTTCTTATGTTGCAGCCTTATGATAAACCGCTTTTTTTCCACAACAATCTACAATCTACACTCCACACACCATAATGACAAAGCAAATAACAGGTTTTTAACATCTTTGCAAATTCATTAAACAACTTAAATGATTCCATTGCATAAGTATTCAAACCCTTATCTGGGACAGTTGAAATTTAGCTTAGGAGCATTCTTATTCCTTGTAGATGTTACTACACTTTGAGTGAGGTTAATCTGTGGCAAATTCAATTGAATGGGTATGATTTGGAATGGCACACACATCTTAATAAAAGGTCTAACAGCTGAAAATGCATATCAGAGCAAAAACCAAGGTCTGAGGTAGGGCTGGGCGATATATCGAGTTTGTATGATATATCGATATATTCTTTATAAGCGATATGATATAAGGCAATACCGTTTATATCGATATACAGTTTGAAACGAGCGCATCTGAAAAATATAGCGAGGACACAGACTGAGCTGCTGCGGAGAAAGTGCATAATACAATTTGTTCTAAACATGTGACAAGCTTTATATGAATGGCTTTATAAAACTCGTAAGATACAGTAGCTTTTATAGTTTCAGTTTAAAGCGGCTCTGACAGAAAGCCTGCGTGTGCCGCTGACAGAAACGCACGCTGTTTAATGTGTTTGAGATGTGCTGTTTTCCTAAATACATAACTTATTTTTCGATTTCACAGGCATATTCTCCACCTGTAAATGTTAGAAAGCCACGGAAATATTTCCATTTTGCTGTCAGAAGTGCATGAGCCTTCTGCTTTGAGATTCTCCGCTAAACTTCACAGACTTCATTGAACAAGCGCCGCCACGCGCATGCACGCCAAACAGACGCGCAAAGTAACAGGAGCGCAATAATTCTGACTAAAATATACATTCTGCTGAAATATTTGTAGTTAATAAACAATAAATGTGACACGTGTAGAATTTTAAACCTACAAGTAAGTGTATTTGTATGATAGCACTGACTGTAAAGTGACTGTAATGGGGTAATCAAAACAGCCTTTTTACACAATTAGTCTGTGCTTTTTTATTATTTTCATTTTTAGTTTATTAAATTTAACTTCTGCTTTAAAAGCATTATTTTTGTTTTTAGATTGCAATGTT
>JAFVLL020015942.1:0-23715 GCA_021397915.2 Tor tambroides | reverse complement strand
ATGACAGGGAAAGGGAGTTTAACATGTAGAGCTTTCTGTGTCTTTCTCACAATGTTTAATTATTTTGATGCAATCAAGAGTTAGCACGTGATGTCTGGCATGAGACTGATGTCTTTACAATGTCAGTCAGTTTTTGATTCAAACCCTGTCGTTTTTGCCATATAATGTCCTTGTGTGAACTCTCTGGTGCTCTCTGATTGGCTGACTCGTCTTGTCCTTGCACCTGATTGGTCAGATTGAGAGGACGCTGTTTGAGGACACGGTGAAGACGCTGAATAATTACTATGCAGAGGCGGAGAAGATCGGAGGCCAGTCCTACCTTGAGGGATGTCTGGCCTGCCTCACGGTTTACCTCATATTCCTGTGCATCGAGACACGCTATGAGAAGGTACATTATCAGTTTCAGATAAACCCACCCTGAAATGACATGTAAAAATAAAACATACTATAATGGGTCGCTTTATGTGCCGGTTTTTGCAAACTATGGCGAATAAAAATGATGCTGATGGTTAAAAGTGCACCTTGTGTGTGTTTGTGCAGGTGCTGAAGAAGATCTCGCGGTACATTCAGGAGCAGAATGAGAAGGTCTACGCTCCTCGAGGTCTCCTCATCACAGACCCCATAGAGAGAGGCATGAGGGTCGTATCCTTACAGTGTGTGTGTGCAGGAACAAATGATCAGTGGAAGCTGCTTGTTCTTCAGAAACTGTTGTTAGTCCAGCTTAGGATGTCGCATGAACTCTTTTATTATCTCTTCTTTTGTGTGAGGTTTGCAATTATTGCAACCCTGAAGACATGATTGTGAACAAAATGTGGGATATAGCCAAATATTGTTTTTGGCTTATATATTAATTCAGTTTTTTAACAATAAATTGCTAATTGAATATCAAATAAGATAAATATAGTTTTTCATAATTAAATTTATTAATAAAGATATGAATATATTTAAGATTTATTTTTATGCCTGTATATATTTACAGTGCATTCAATTCAAAAGATTATGTTAAATCTCAAATAAGCTAAATATTGTTTTTTTGTAATTAAATTAGGTTCATAAGTAATAACATTATATAATATTTCTAACTTCATAATTATTAAATTATCTTATATTTTATATTATTTATTTTTATAATATTTTTTTTTTTTTTTCACAATTGAATATCAGTTCAACAGATATTGCTATTTTTCATGTTATGTTAATTTAATGGAAGAAAATAGTTATGTGTATATATATATATATATATATATATATATATATATGTGTATAAAATATAAAATATCTGATAAACTCTCACTATAAATAATTTGTCAGATTTCTGCCTTTGTTGCTTTGAAACAGTTAAAATAACCAATGGTCCAATTACTAACTAAAACCATAAAACCCTTGAAATAAAATAAACTAAAATTAACTATATGAAACATCATAAAAATAAACAATATATAGAAATACAATAATAATAATAAAACAAAAAACACAACAAAATTATTAAAAAATTAAACTAAAATGAAAACAAAATAAAATGCCTTCAAAATATTAACAAAAACTGTAATAGCTTATCAGTAATGATCAAATAAAACACCAGTTTCAATCATATTCATTGCAAGTCATCTAGTAAAAGCATGCATGTGTAAAGTTATTTGTTTAGCAGTTTGTGCATGTAAGGTTGTGTAACGCTGAAATGTTACTCCCTTAACCCGTGTGTGTGTTAGATTGAGATCAGTGTGTACGAGGACCGCGGCTCCAGCGGTTCAAGCTCAGGAAGCAGCACAACCAGCAGCAGCGGACGATGATTCACACACACACACACACTCGTACACACACACTCGTACACACACACTCACCCACGTGTGACGCCTTCATACTGACGCCCGCTGAACAGACACGACAGCGACCGCTCAGCATCGCCAAACACAAACACACCTGACACATCAGCTGCTGGGTCAGCAGTGCGTCATTACCTCAGTCATCACCGCCACCTTCACTGACCTGCAGCCGTTGCACATCCTCCAGTCTCTCGCTGTAGCATCCTGGGTAAAGCGCACATGAGCTTCTGTTACTGTAATATGCAATCTCACTCACAAACGCCTGTGATGTAGCTGCCGATCGGCACACGACAGTCTTCCATCGTCACGATTTTTCACCCTTTTTTTGTTTGAGAATTTAATGAGCACTTTTACTCTAATTATTGAACAGAAGTCAGATTTTAGACTAGGTAGATGTCAAGGACTGAAATCTAAGCCCATATATTTTATACAGGCCCCAGACACTGCCATCTTATTCCACGGGTACTATTTATGACTTTATTGTTTTATTTCATAGTGTGCTAATCGTTCATGCTTTGTACTCATAATGCGTCGTCAGAGCAGAAACGAGTCCTGAAGACATGACTGCCAAGAGCCAGAGCTTCCTCACATGGTCCTTCATCACGAGCTTCCATTTCGTACTGAGAACCTTTGGCCCCTGTTTATGCAAAGATCAAGAGTAAAAGAAGCTGAGAGTGCTATTCTGTTGTGTAGCAAAATAAATAAACAATGATGGTCAAACGAACAAGTTCTGCTTTTCTGTATTTGATCCACATTTTATTTAAATGTGTTTTTCTGCACAGGGTTTTATTTAGGCATTTTACACTTGACTAAAAAGAGTTGTTTATGTAAAACAGGACAGGACTTTGTTTTTTGCGGTGTGTGTGGGCTGTCACTTCCAAGACGTATCTGTAATCCCGAAGTACAGTGAATAGTATGTCAAAAATAATAAGCTTCACTGGAAAATATCATTTGAAGAAGTACGTAACATGTCTGCCAGTTTCGTTCTGACCAATTAAAATTTATTTTTACAATAAATCCGCTACCAATGGTGATTATATCTAATGATCACAAAGTTAGCTCAGATGACGTAAAACCGTGCAAATAATTAGTTATACTTTGTTCTCAAATTGTTAATGTTAACAACATCAGATGTACATGAAGATTTCAATTACTCTACAGAATCTCTAATTGTCATAACATTCCAATGTCATCAAAAGAAATTGTTCTATTAACCTCAAAAAATCAATTTAATGTTCCTTAGAACTCGTTCTAAAATTACAAGTTTAACTATTCCAGCTGCTGTAAGAAGAGCTACATGCCACCTGCAGCCGGGACAACTTCTTTTATGTATACAAACGTGACGTAATGACGCAAAGACGAACGGCGGCAAAGTCATATTTCCCGCGAAAACCGACCCGAACCCGAATTAGAGAACATTATTACAAGCTTAGTGAATCGGGCTAAGGTTAGGAGATTTTTAACACTGATTGGTTATGTACTTGCTCATTAATTGATTTAGGATAATTTTAACCCAAAAAAAAAATGTGATGGAATAATGCAGCTTTAAAGTGCCTCCCAGTATTGTGTCAACATACATGTTAGGTCAGCCCTTCCAACTTATGTGACCTTTTTGTGGAGACAAATATCCATGCAGTAACACTTCACAGCACTGCTGTGTTTCCAGTCAGTAGGGCTCTTGAGGTTTGAAGATCTTCATCGTTTCTCTCCCGTATGTGCATCATCTGGTCACTCTGAGGTCCATCCTCATCGTGTTTACAGAGACAGTCTAACAGATGCAGTGAGACTGACCAGAACAGAAAAGCTCAACGACACAGAGACACACCTCCAGAGACACTCAGCACTGAGACCAGGAGAAGCTCAGGAAGATGAAAACCAGGACAGACAGGAGAGGAAGAGACGCTACTGTCATACCGGGAGGCCACAGCTGGAGAAACAGAGAGAGGGGATGAGGATGAGGATACGGGTAAATTGTGTGGAATAAAAACAGATCTGGTTCTAATGTGGGAAGAGCTGGTGGAGGTTCAGGTATTTTTTTCCCTTCCATGCAACTTCCATGCAAAGGTGCATTTTTTTTTAGCGTATTAGCTTGCAACTGCACTGTAAATAAACTCAAAGATAAATAAAGCAAAAATTTCTGGAGTATGTTTAAAAAATACAATTTCATTACTTCTAAATTTATTTAGAATTATTTTCAAATTACTTCAATTTATTTATTTTCTACTTCAAAATCTATTTTATTTATTTCAGTGTGTTACTTGCTGTTTTTTTCCCCCATGTAATTTTTGGGGAATTTACTAACAATTTCTGACCTGTCAGTGTTCTGGTAGAAGGACTGACACGCTCTACATTTAAATATTTCAGTAATCATCATAAATTAGACATTTTTTGAAAGCTTGAACGGTCAACACTCAGATTTTATAGTGTGAAAATCATTTTGAAATTTGGACATTGCTTTACTTGCTTTAACTTTCAGCGGGCTCCTCCCCCTAGAGGGCAGTGTCATGTTTCAAATTTTACCAAATTTACAGCACTATTATTTTATAGTCACCTGGTGGTGATATTTAGTATAGTGCCTAAACAAAATCTCACTAGAACAGAATTTTTTGTGTTATCAACTTCAGATTTGGAACACAATTTTTTTAAACATTTTTTTTAAGTCCAAATGATTTTGTATTATATATTTTGTATTTAGTGCAATGAATGGCTTCACAGTAATCCTATTTATTGAAGTGCTTTCACGTCTGCAGTAATCTATTGAGTGTCTTTACCATTGGTCTGTATTACAGCATTCATGAATTAGAACCATTTAAATTCAGATTCAAGTGCATTAATGCTCAAAGATGGGAGTGACAGTTAAATTCTACACCAATTTTTGCAGTGTAGTTCTTTTTTTAATTTGCATAAGTGACCATAAAAATAGAACTGAGCTCACCAACGGACTGAAAGTAAACCGACACTCTCTGAACTGCATCTATCCTGCTACATTCATTCACTGTGTATTTTGGCTTCCTAACCTTAGATCTGAACGTCACCTGCACTCACCCACACACGCTCGGCCGTCTCTGCTGGGCTTGTAGCCCTCGACACATCTCTTCTTAGAGGTGCACTTATAGTGTCCGTATGTGTTGGTGCACAGCGGACGAGTGTGAGGACACACGGCTGGCAGACGCCTGCACTCGTTTACGTCTGAACAGGATGAAGGAAATGGAGACAGAATCACACTCACAGACTGTGCAGTCCCTCATGATTGCTTTATTAGTATTGCACACCATTCCAATTCTGAGTAAACAAGTTATTGAAAAAAGCAGGAAATAAAAAGAAAAGCAACGAGTGTATCCAATGTAAACATTTTCAGATTTAGTTAGGGCATTTTACCCAAAGAAATGTGATGAGTAACAGTACAAGTGTTCAGTTTCAATAGCACTACAGTAAAGATTTTGCAGTAAAGACTGATGGTTTTGCATCTGTGGTTGAGTTTGTTGAATAACTGGTTCAGTATCAGACATCTGACAGCACAGCTCTGATTTAAAGAGACGATGACACTCAAAGTCCAGCTGAAAATACTCAGGCTCTCACTGTTTGAGGGGCAAGAGAGAGAAAACAAATGTCAATGCTTTATAATTATTCAGACGTGTTAGGTGTGTTCTGGAATAACTGCCAAAAGACATTAGACCAACGTTTGCATTATATTTCAAATATTTTCTCTGTTGTTGTTTTTTTTTTGACTCAAGAGATCTGAGCTTTTAAATCTTCTCAGCGAATTTGAGCAATAAAATCTGCATATTCATTAATATGCAAAACAGGTTCCAAAATTATTTTTTTGTCATTGAGAAAATGCACTGAGCATAAATAGTCATGAATTGTATTTTGCACTTTTGTACTAAAATAGAAATTTTTTGGACATTTTGGACAATAGAAACTTTTTTTGGACATTTGTGACATTTAAAACCATGTTTAAAATTAAATCATTGTTTTGAATTCCAGAAATGCTTTTAGAAATGTGTTTTCCATTTTTACTCAAATTTGGAACAATTGTTAACAGAGCATGTAATTCACAGATAATCTTACCAACGCAACGGCCGTTTGTGTTGACTGTGAATCCTTCTCCACACTGCAGAGAATCAATACAGAGCCGTACTTCAGAATTCACAATATTGTATTGAAGCAATGACTATCAGATAATAATGTTTGTGCTTCGTTATAATGTCTGTTCCTAAACTGTACAGTATATAGCCATACCTGGCTGTGTAAGGTGTGCATTGACTCCTCCTCCTCATTTGCATGCATCCATACCTGTGCATCAGATGTGAGCGCTGACTCCTCCCCCTCATTAGGATATGCGACCTCAATGACTCTGTTCATATCAGCGGACTCGAGCGGCCGAGCGATGGAGCGACCATCCGGCCAAAAGACTTCAATGCTGGTGGCCTCATCGGTTCCTAAGAGCCAATGAAAAGAGATCTCATAATCTCATATGCTAATGACTAGAGAGTAGTTACTGAGATAGAACGAGTCAAAATGAAATATGTTTTAAAGTTTGGGGTCTATAAGATTTTTTTAAATGTTTTTTTGAAATAAGTCTCATGATTTATTTGGTCAGAAAATACAGTAAAAATGTTATATAGTGAAATATTATTACAAATTAAAATATTTGAATATCCCTTAAAATTTCTGTGATGCAAAGCTGAATTGTCAGCATCATTACTCCAGTCCTCAGTGAAACATTTGTGCATTTACCTTACTGTCATTTTTGATCAATTTAATGCATTCTTGATGAATAAGAAGTATTAATTCCTTTCAAATTAAATCTAACTCACCCCAACCTTTGAATGGTAGTATATGTAGAATAAAGCAGCACTAATACATCATAAATCAGGTATAAAATTATTTAAACAAAGCGAATGAATTAATTTGTAAATGATCTGATGTGTGTACCTAATCCAAAGTGAGCCACAGGCTCCATCTCGCACAGATAGCCTGATCCTCCGTCAATGATGCGAGTGTGTGCGCCGCTGTGTTTCGTGAACATCACCACCTTCGCTCCGCGAGCGAACGAACCGAAACGTGTGCGCGGCACCACACGCAGCCACTTACTAGACGAGCCCTGCGGAAAGAAGAAGAAAGCATGCTGAGCTGACCATTAAAATCTTTAAGTACACCGAATTTTATGTCAGAAATTGGGAGAGAATGTATACAGTACATAAACAATGAGGTCCAGAAGTCTGAAGTCATGGAGTGTTAACTTTCTGACATACCTGGTTGACCTTAAACACAGAGATGGGCTGAGAGGCGCTCTCCCCGTGAGCCACCAGCAGATCCAGCAGACCGTCACCGTCAAAGTCTGTCACTGTGGCACCTGTTACCCAACCAAAACATCACGTTACAATGCTGTCAGTTATTAGAGATAGACATTAGGTGGTTTATTTCAACAGGAAGTGGCTCTGGTCATGTGATCTGACCTGTGCCCCTCCCCTGAGGCTCAGAGGCGTCGCCCACATCCAGCTCTGTGATCTCAGGGTCAGAGCTCTGCTTCCTCGACACCCTACATGAACAATAACAAACAGTGTTGTTTTAGAATTATTTACATTATTATTTATTTATTTATAGCTTTTATTTTGTATATTTTTATGTTTTTCTAGTTGAAATTCTGTTATGAGCTTCTTTTTTTAAATATTTATATTTAAATATTTAATATTCAGCTTTAGTTTTAGGAATTATTTCATTTATAAATTTCATTTTGTTTTTAAAGTTATGTTGATCTAATATTTATATTTTATTTTATTTTATTTCAACTGTATTACAATTAATGAAAACAGTTTTTTTAATAGTTTTAGTTTTATCTAACAATAACAACACTGCCACAAGGACACATTAAAAAGACATTTCTAAATTGTCTAAAAAAAGACAATTCTAAATCTCTAAATAATATATGTATATATATATATATATATATCAGTGAACATTAGACATGAGAGTTGATGTACCTGAAGATTCTGTTGGGGGCGTTTCCTTGGTAAGCGATGTTATTAAAGAAGACCTCGAGCTGAAGATCGTTGTCAAAGTCGGCAGCGATGACGGTGCGAATGGGTGACGGAGTGGCGAAGGCCTGTGTGGCGACGTCCTACAACAACACAACAGACTGATTCATCATTACAGATACAGATCTATATGAAGAGTTTATTTGCAAAAACAGATTTTTTTTAAATTTTCAAAAATCATGTTTTTTATCATGTTATTTTGTTTTTATTGTGTTAGCAAATTGTGTTTTTTAGTTATTCAGGGTTCCCACTCTAAGTCAAATGTCAAATTCCCTGACTTTTCCCTGACTTTCACTGACTAAAAAGCTGAATTTCCATGACCTATAATGAACGGAAAAACAGTCCGATGTTGTGCGGAGCAATTTTTTTGCCTTTTACCGCTAAATGCTCTTTGATATTTTTTTATACTTTTTTTTTTTTTTACTCGGTCTTTGAAGAGGTCATTTTGTAGCCAAAGCTCCTAAAAATTTAAATTTTCTGGCATATTTGCCTTAGTTAACCGGTACAGCCTGGTGACTGCATTTGACTTAGTGACTGCCAGTTGACGAGCGGGAAGGGAATAAAATGGAGCTGAAAAAATAGCCCAGGGCTCAATGCTAAGGATTTTTTCAGTGGTTAAAATTATTACTTACCCTGTTAATATTTTCACTAGCCTTGCCACAAAAAAAAAAAAAATAAAATAAAATAGTTGCTTTTATCAATTTTGATTTTTGTATTCTAATAAATAAACTTGACACCAATATTTTAGATACCAATAAAATTTTACAATTCTCGATTTCAATGTTAATACCACAGCAAAAAAAAAAAAAAAAAAAAAAAAAAAAAATTAGCCTAACTAATATAAAGTTCAAAATATGATTAAAGATAAGTGACAGCCAGTAAATAAGAACAAATGAACAAATTGCAAGTAATAGCAAAATTAAATATATAGCACAAAGATAGAAATGAAATTTTGCTTCAGTTTTTATGTTTGTAGGTGTTCAGGTACAGAAATTGAATAATTACTTATAAAACAACATTTGCATATTCTTCACTCTGCATTGCACCTTGATTTTTCATTGCCATTTGAAATTAGTGGCAAGGTAACCACTGCATTTTAATCATGAATCAATCCAAAAAAAAAAAAAAAGTGCAGTGTTTGATTTATTTTAGACTGCATAATTTCAAAATCTGAAGCAAAAACAGAATGGTGTGACTTTAGCTTTGTAAAATTATGTTATGTGAAACAGAAACAGCAGCCGGACTGAATGAGACGCAATTTCACTCTCTGACAGCAGGTGGCGCTTATGGAACAGTGATACAGCATTTCCTGGGTTGCTGCTGTAAACACTGCGCGTGTTAACACTCATTTAAATGCATTATACAGAGGCAAGATGAAAAGAAAACGCCATGTAAACTTTTCTGAAAACAACCAGTTCCCCTCAGAAACACATTCATCTAAAATTCAATATTTAGGATTCCTATATTTCGCGCATCATGAATCTTGTTCTGCCTGTTATGGTATTTTCTCCTCTTAGCGTCCGTCCTCAGCATCTCTGGCCTCTGTTAATGGCCGTTTACAGACTAATTATAATAATAACGTAATATTTCCACACAAATGGCATTTGGGAAAATGATTGCAGTGCAGTTTGTGTGCAAGCACGGAACAGAAGATGCTCTAAAATAAAACAAAAAATGGCCGGTCGAACGGGTGCATGTACTCCACTGTAAAAATTAAATATAGATTAATCATTGTTAAAGCTACAAAGTTACTTGCCAAGACGGGTTTTTTTATACCTTTGTATGTATTTGCCCATTCAGGCGCAAGAAAGACGCGGAGAGAAACTCAATTCAGGGCTCGCGCGTGTCAGAGTCGCGGCTGTCTGTACACGCTGTTTACACAGAACACAGCGCGCGAGTGCTGAATGGAGTTGACGAACAAAAATCCCTGATATTCCATGACTTGGACAAAAAATATATAAAATTCCCTGACTTTCAATGTCTGGAATAGACCTTTTAAAATTCCATGATATTCCAGAATTTCAATGACCCGTGGGAACCCTGGTTATTTTATAACCTAATCAAAATAACCCAACTGCAGTTTGATTGAGATTAATTGGAAAGCACAATGAAAAAACATGAATTTTGAAATGAGATATCTGTTTTTGCAAATGAACTCTTCATATAGCAAAAAAAACATATATTTATTTATTTATGGCCAAAATGTTTTTTTAAATATATGTTCTGAACAGTGAATCTATATAATTGTTTAAAAAATAGAAAATACATGTAGTTTCAAATTTCCATATACCAATATATATTTTAAAGCAAGTCAAGAAAATACATTTTCAATCTTACAGTAGCCTAAATTTAGGCTTTTTTCACTATTTTTCTTGAACTGTGTTATAGACAAGCAAAGTTTTTCTTCAAAAATGACATGTATTTGTATGTATGTATTATATGTATGTATGTATTTTCATGGACTGATGATTTATATTTATATTATTAAAATACATTTACAAATATTTACTAATACTGCCCCAAAAACATATGGGTAGAGAATATATTTACAGAATATATATTTTGAAATGTATTTAACAAATGTGTATTTTTGGCAAATTTTGTATATTTTGAATTATATTTCTTTTCTGATCATTTGTTCTCATAGATTGTCTTAGCGCACTGAAGTGCATTTTGTTTTACTGGACGTCTTTGATATTTTAACTGAAAAACAAGACAAAAATTGTAATTAATCGAAGGCTGTTTTGCTCAGATGTGACTCACCTTGAATCTCTGCTGGCCGTCCTGCAGGTAGAGGCGGTGTGGGCCGTTCCAGTTGCCGTAAACGATGTCTGTCTTTCCGTCGCCGTTAAAGTCGGCCAGCGCCACCCCTCTCCCGTGCTGATATCTGTCTTCAACTCCTGTCATCACACCATAACACATAAGTCTGAGGGAGGATTGCAAATCAGTACTGTAAATATAAACTCAGGTCTCTCACCCGCCTCGGCGGCCACGTCTGTGAAGGTTCCGTCACCGTTGTTCTTGAACAGGAAGTTGGCTCCATTTTCATTGTCGCAAAAAATGTCAGACCTTGTGTCGCTGAGGATTGGACCGACAACTACACCACGGCCACCTTATAAAACAACTTTATCACTGTTATAACATTAATATTCAATTACAAGTCTCAGAAAGTTATACTAACACTCAAATATTTGAGGTTTTTAGAAAGAAATTTAATTTATTATATAAATTAATACTTTTACTCAGCAAGGATGCATTTAACTGATCAAAAGTAACAGTTATGACATTTATAATGTTACAAATGATTTATAATTCAAATAAATGCTGTTTTTGACCTTTCTATTCATCAGCAAATACTGGAAAAAATGATAATGGTTTCCAAAAAAATATTAGGTACTGTTTTCAACATTGATAATAATCAGAAATGTTTCTTGAGCAGCATATTAGAGTGATTTCTGAAGGATCATGTGACACTGAAGACTGGCGTAATGATGCTGAAAATCCAGCTTTGATCACAGGAATAAATTATATTTTACAGTATATTCAAATAAAATCAGTTACTTTAAATTGTAATAATATTTCACAGTACTAGTATTTTTACTGTATTTTTGATCAAATAAATGCAGCCTTGGTGAACATAAGAGACTTCTAACAAAAACAATAAAAAAATCTTACCAACCCCAAACTTTTGAAAATCTCACACATATAAACAAACATGATTTTGGTCTCTCTGACCTGTGTACTTATTGACGTTGACTTGTGGTGCAACATCAGACAGCGCGATGATGCCTTTCTGGACGTCGCTGGCGGCTTCATCCATCTCTATGAGCGCGTGCGGACCCACGTTACCGCTGGCGTAGTTCGCCACGTAAATCGAGTACCGACCTGTTCCCTACAGCAGAATAAATTCATTAAAATGCAAAACTAATTATAATATTTACTCAATAATTATTAAAAGATGGATGATTGAATTACCTTTCTGTCGACACAAGCCACGGAGCGTCCCGCCATGCGATTGGCCACTCCCCTGCGCACGTTGATGTCATCGCCGAGCAGATCCTCGAAGCGACCGTTACGAAACTTGAACAGTTTGTCAGCATAAGTCGCTCGACCTTTAAGGAGTTTAGTTTGGTTTATTTTGGTTTGTTTAGTTTTCTGGGTCTATATGTGTTTTTCTGTGTACCTGAGAAGGCGTTGTTGGTGTTGAGGAAGTAGATCTCCTCTCTGCCGTCTCCGTCCACATCGCAGGCCGTCACTCCGATGGCGTTTCCCTGCGTGTCTCTCAGCGCGTAGTAAGGAGAAGCGCCGTCATCCACCGCTATGTTCACGAGCTTGTTTTGCGTACGGTCATACTTCAGAACCAGGTTTGGGCCGTTATACCTGACAGCGGGCAAACAACAAAATCCTTAAAGGGTCATGAACTGAGAAACCAAAATTCTCTTGATCTTTTGACTTATAAGAAATCATTGTACTATAAAAGCATCCTGTAAGTTTCAGAACTCAAAACTTTCTCCTTAGTCTAAAAACAGCTTATATTGAAGCCAGTCTGCTAAAACGACAGCTTGTGGAATGTTGTACTCTATGATGTAATAGTGTGGCTAAGCACCGCCTCCGCAGAAGAAGATCAACACCTGCTTCTACATCGCTGCCTGTTTAGCCCCGCCCACCAATTTGCGCATGTAGTGTAAATAACGAGAGGCAAATGTGCAAGTCTACACAGAAACCAAACGATAAAGATGTTCTGAAGACAACAAGATGCTGTGCAGGGCCAAGCTGTGGAAAAACAGTCTTTGCATTGCCTTTCCTTCTGAACCAAACATTGGAAAAGAGTGGATGAACTTTATTTTTAATGAAGATCCAGACCGCGTCAGTAAGAACTCGGTCCTTTGTTCACTTAATTTTACCGCAGATTTGTTTACAAACAAGGCACAATTCGATGCAGGATTTTCAGAAAGATTGAAACTAAAAGATGATGCTTTGCCGACTACACCGTAAAAAAATCAAAAGTTGAGAGAACTTAAAAGTTTAAGGCAACCAGCTTCAGCACATTTTTGAGTTTTCTCAACTTCTTGTATTCAGTTTATACAACAAAAAGTTGAGAAAACTCAAAAATCTACTGAAGCTGGTTGCCTTAAACTTTTAAGTCTGCTCAACTTTTGATTTTTTACGGTGTATATTGGATCCGACAGTAATGTCGCAACACAAGCGAGAGTAACTGTTTTTATTACGTAATTACTATTGCTTTGTCTTTTCTTCCAGATTGTTTGATATGTACTGAGTATTTATGCATTTTTGACCTAAATCACAGCAGCGTCCATCTGTGAAGGATGTAGGCTGTCAAACATACACAACTATTAGCCAATCATAGCAGTGGGCGTTTACTTCTGAGTCTACAATCTGCCACGCCTCTTCAAACAGAGCGTTCTGATGAGGGGGGTCAAAAACAGGACAGAAAATAACCTATTACTTATGAATGATGATGTTTTTTTATTGACACAGATGACCGTTCAGAACACTTTGAGCAATAGAGGTGAAGGTAAAGGCTCTGCTAAAGGCAGCTGTCAATCAGTTCGTGCCTGTGTGAATGAACAGACAGTGCAAACTTCTTGGCACAATAAATAATTCTCTCTTTTTTACGCCCAAATACAGCGATTATCCCCTGCTAACAGCTGTGTAAACAACAGTACGCACAATAGGTCAATATTCACTATTAACCAAATGCTTTTCACCTGTTTCAACATCTCTCAATGTTTACACTCCGACTGATGCTAGTGAGTAAACAGACAGTGCAGTTCCACACTTATTACAGTACACTTTGTTCCTTTCTTTTAATCTGTAACAGAGAGCGTGTCGTGACTGCCTCAAGATCTTTTCTGTTTGTACTCCAATGCACGTAAGCAAACACGTAAGTGCAAATCTACATGTATTTACCTACTGTTTTTGCCACCTATATCTTATTCCTATCTTATAATTGAGCACTGCCTCAAGATCTCTCGGTCTGTTTACACTCCGATTGATGCACGTGACAAAACAGAAAACGCTGCTACACCTACTCTGCCTGGCGTGCCACGTGCCACGCACGCTCCATAACGGATTAAAACAGCTGAATAAAATATAAAGTAAGCTGGAAAATGGGCAAATAAGTATAGATTAGCACTGTCTGTTTGCTTGCGTCCATCAATCGGAGTGCAAACAGTAAAAGATGTTGAGGCAGGTGCAACGTGCGCTCCATTACAGATTAAAAGAGAGGAATATAATATAATATAATGTAATAATATAAAGCATTCGGCACGGTTGTCTGTGAGTGACGTCACCTCCCAATACAAACACACCCCAAATTATAGTCCCACCCCTGACAATGATTAACAGGTTTCTGTGTTGACAATTTTGGCAGATTACATGCGCGACGCAGAGAGAATGAAAAAGCAGACATGGTAATTAATATTGCTATTTAAATATGACAGACTCATAACTCGTAAGACATGGGAAATACAGCTGCAAATGGACTTTGCTTTTTCATTTGAAATTTGGCAGTCACTGTGCGTTCGCGAAAGCAAAACTGCAAACAGTAATGTAAGATTAGCAATTATATTTGGATTATGTCACAATTTATGCATCCACATATGGAAAACGCAACTGAAAATAAAATTTGCAATTCTTTTTGAACATTGCCCTGAATATAATTCATATAATCGTTTATGCTGTCAAACGATTAATTGCGATTAATCGCATCCAAAATAAAAGCTTTTGTTTACATAATATGAGTGTGTACTATGTATATTTATTATATATATATATATAAATACAAACACATGCATGTATATATTTAAGAAAAATATGTTATGTTTATATATTAAACATATTTATATATAATATAAAATAAAGTATATAAATGTATATACATGTAAATATTTTCAAAATATATACTGAATGGGTGTGTATTTATATATACATAATAACACAGTATACACACATATTATGTAAACAAAAACTTTTATTTTGGATGTGATTAATCGTGATTAATCATTTGACAGCACTAAATATAAATATAACACTAAATATATATAACAAATTGGCCAAATATTTAATGATTGCAAACACTATAAGCAACAGACATTACAATAAAAAGTCCATTGCTTGTAGTGTTTGCAGTCGTTAAATATTCGTCCAAATTGTTTTATTTATAAATATATAAACATTTAAATTAATTATTTTTACTTGTTAATGTAAAAACTTTATCTATAATCTGTTGGCATTTTCATCCAACTTAATTAAAAAAAAAATGTCATACTTGTTGATTTTAAAAGTGAGTGAAACAAGAGATGTTACAAAATCACGGCTTAAATGATTTATGTTGTATATATGTTAAGTGTAGCATTCATATATTCATAAATTTCACGTATCTGCCTGTTTTATTTAATAATCACTGAGAAAGCAGGCTATGCTGGAGTTTCTTTACCCGGCCACCACCACCTCCAGATCCCCATCTCCATCTACATCCGTCACCGCCATCCCATAATTCCGCTGGGTGGGGTTGTGAAGAGCATCAGGAGGCAGAACCGTATCCGTGGTGACGGAGAACATGGGCTGAGCTTGAGAGAGAGCTGACAGACCCAAACCGAGAAGACACGCCCACCACATCCTCATCTCCACCTGTCAATCAAACAGTATTCAGTGCAAACTGACAGCAGCATTCACACTTTAGCTTCATAATCATGCAGTTGAATGTAACGTGAAAAGCATTTATGACATCTCATACACAGCATTTGAATATGAAAACATAAATAAGATCATGCAATTATATTTAAATTCAGCTGAAAGAAAGAAAAGGTTGGCAAGCATGCAAAACCGAACCAATATGTTGTTTTGCATTAAAGAAAATAAACGAAAGAGATTTTCGAAGCAGATCTGAGCGAACTACAGCGACATGATCGGACAGAATAGCTCATGCATTTATATTACATTTAGTCATTTAGCAGACGCGTTTATCCATCATCACCTCAATAGAGAGAACAGTTGTTTTAGCTTTACAAGTAAATAATAATAATGTGTCATATCCACCTGTCGTGCTGACTGGTCTGGATTATAGTGGATACTCAAGCTCTCAGGCTTTCCAATGCGTGGCTTGACTGCAAATGATGTGTGATTTCTGTTGTGTACGGTGTACATTCGCTCCTTACACAACTTCAATGCAGCCGCCTTACACAAGCGCTTGTGTAAGCGACTGTCCAATCACTGTCGAGTATTTTATATACCGTGTAGGTCCGACCAATCACGAGCCCGCAAGACAAAAAGAGGGCGTGAACGACGCGTGCCAAACAAATACTTGATTTACTCAACAAACTTCAAATAATTTTAATTCATCAAATATAATCATGTTTGCTTGTATTGTTTATAACAGCAGTATTAATTGTGTATAATTGTACTGTAGCATTTGTTGCTCAAAAACGTATCAGAAGAACTGATAACTTATCATATTTGGCAATTATTTTAATGATTAATCTCATTCTTTTCGCAGTTCGCGAATAAAATGATAAAAACATTTATTCTGCGTCGCTTTGGATAGCTGTCAACGTCAGCTTGGCTTCTAAACTACACTCTTAAACTACAATTCCCATAATGGACTTCCCGGTCGTGACGTCACGACGTGCGTACGTCTCCAAACATCCGGTTATGGTTTCAACGTTTCGGCGAACTGAAAAATACTGAGGCGTAAGTAGAAGTAAACTGCGAATAATTTCCTCGACAAATGTTGATTTTCACTGCTTAACGTACCATCCTAGAAGATTTTGGTGTTACTATCAGTAACGTTACTCATTAGTTGTTTTGAAAAGATAATTCGGGCTCCTAAATGGTGTCAGTGAATTTGTGTTTATGTTATGAACGCTTACTATTTAAAAAGAATTGCAAACTTTAGAATGCTACATTGTTGTCATTTATGATCTTGTAAATTAAAATTATTTTGCAGTGCTCATCCAAATTCGTCTGGAAATGTAAGTTTTAAATAATGAGTCATACACGGATGTTGTAAAATCACGACTTATATTATGTCTTGACCGGAAATGAAAGAGCAAGTTTTGGCCAGTTACATTATATACATGCAAGCATTTTACATTTACATGGATCCCTCAAACAGGATGGTGATATGCCACTCTAAAAACAGCTCCTTACACTCATTGACACACTTTCCTTACACAGATCCCTATGGAGACTGAAGCAGCTCAGCCAGAAGAGGGGCCCAAAACGGCTGCTCCGGCCCAAATGAAAAAACCCGCCGTGGAAATCTACGTGCCCAAGAAACGCCAGGCCGAGAAGATGGAGAAGCCTCAGGCAGGCGGTGACAAGAAATCCAGACCCAGGCCCCGGTACACCGACAAGGCCCGCAAGAACAAGAAGGATAAAGCCAAAGCCACAGAGACCCCAAACGGAGAGGAAAAACCGGATGACGGGGGGCGGGAGGAGGGAGATAAAGAAAACCTAAACATGCACACAGAAAAGGAGGAAGAGTCTAGAGATGATACGGACAGTGTATCCAAAACTATGAACACACCAGAGGACACGGGTCGTGCACTGGAACATGATGGGCTGCCAAAAGAGGAAGATGAAGAGGAGAACTGGGATTCTTTGTTTAATGATGATGGGGACTGTCTTGACCCACATTTAATGGAGGAGGTAAGAGTTACAAAGAGTTACAAAGTGAGCTGTCCCTTTAATGATGACATAATGAACTGAGACGCAGGATTTGTGCCCAGGTTTGATTCTTCTTGCTGTTTCAGATGTCTCTTCAGGAGGGACGCAAGAAGCCGTCTGTACAGGAATCGCGCTTCGACTACTATAATTGGACGCCGGAGTTGGAAGAGGAGGTGGAGCTTCGGGACGATGAGCTGTCGCACATCGTGGAGATTTACGACTTCCCGTCTGATTTCAAGATGGAGGACTTGATCAGATCCTTCAGCTCGTTCCAGTGCGTGAAGCTCTGATCATGAATCGCACTGATTTCATGTCGTCTACTGCAGGGCTGATTAAAGCCAACCAGCATTTAAATAAATTTAAAAAAAAACTGAAATAGCTGCATGTTTAGTTCACCCAATAATGGAAATTTGCTGAAAATTTACTCTCCAAGATGTAGATGAGTTTGTTCATCAGAACAGATTTGTAGAAATTCAGCATTACATCACATGCTCACCAATGAAAAAAAAAAAGCTCCTTAAACCATTACTTCTGGCCAAAATACAAGTCCACTATTCATAATATTGCTTATTTTTGATAAAACTGCCAAAATAAAAGCTTGGATATTGAAAGAATTTACAGCATAAATATTTGCAGATTTGCAATTTTTTAATATTATACATATATTTATTTTTATATTATATATAAAACTAAAACACTAAAAAGTATTAGAAATTTTATCTGTTTCCTTGCATGTCATGTAACCATTAACCGATCGATATATGAGAACCATGAAAATACTAATGTGTCGTTAAATTATTGAAATGATAACTTAAAATCTCAGAGGGGGCTTCATGTAAATGTGATGTATTTTTATGTATGTATCTTAAGAGGTTTAACTGACAAAAAGTTTGTAAATCCCTGGTCTACGGAAACTGCTGTTGTTACTGATCAGATGTGTGTTTTCAGGCAGAAGGGGTTTGACATCAAGTGGATTGACGACACGCATGCCCTCGGTTTGTTCTCCAGTCCCATTGCAGGTCAGTGTGTTTTCCAGATGTTGTGAATAGCTTTATGAGGCCTATAAGATCTCTGGAATCAATCGCTGGTTGACTTGGACGGTTTTAACTTCTGTGATATGTCTGAAGAAGCATTGTGAAAAAGAAACTGAAAATGTCACTTCTTGAAATGTTTCCATAAGGAGTCCTTATTAAACCGGTTTCTGAATTTTGATTTAGAAACTGTCATTAGCATCACACACATTCAAAACATTGAAACGAGAAGCCTTGTCCTTTTATTGTATATGTTGTATATCTTATTGTGTGTTTGTGTAGCTCGTGATGCTCTGAGGATGAAGAACCCCATAATGAAGATCAGGCCTCTCTCCAAATCATCAAACGCCACTAAAGCCAAAGCGCGCAGCTGCTCCGGTACTCCTGCTCTCTCTTATTCACGCGTGTTTGATCTATTCTGAGCATGTTTAGTGCATCCATCAGAAATGAATTCATAAACCCAGACTTATTTGATATTGTCTGTCTAGATTACCTGCTGCCGGCTAAAGAGCGTCCCGAGACGAGTGCAGCTCTGGCGCGCCGCCTGGTGATCGGGGCTCTGGGTGTGAAGAGTAACCAGACCAGAGAAGAGCGGGAGGCAGAGAGGAACAAACTACGGCAGGCCAGAGGTGATGTAACTATTCACAGCTTCTTATTTTGCTGGACTGGTAAAAAAAACAGGGATTTATTTGTTCTCTTCTCTCATCAGAACAAAAGCGTTTGGCTGCTAAGCAGCGTGAAGACGCCTGGGAGGGCAAATGAAGATACAGGTTTGTGTTTATGTGAACTATGAAGCCTTTTGATTTGATCATCAGTTCAGGTCTGACATGGTTTATCTCTGGTTTTGGGGACCTCCAGCAGCACTACTGTTAAACCAGCACGGACTGAACCAAAGCCACAAGAACAGGGAAACAGGGGGGTTCATCGAAGCAAAGTCTGAGAGCCACACAAACTTCAACAGGGACGTTTTGTAATTTTATATCTTTCCTCTCGAGATTGGTTTTGAACTGTGAACTTTGCCCTGGAAATGTTTCTGATTGTTTTCAGTTTTAGAAAGGCCATTTTAATGTATTTTTGTTGAATAATGTTTTTGTTTTTGGAGACTAAAACAAGCCAGATCACATGTCAGTGTGATTTCACTTTCCTGATTTTGGTTTTTATTTTTTGCTTCAGTAAAGAGAAAAGTCGACACTAAGAGCTGATGATGTCTTGCATCTCTTGCAATCTCATAAAATCTGTCAACTCAAAATAAAAAGGAAATTGGAAAGATGGTTTTGCTTAAAAAAAAAAAAATTAGGTCAAGCATCATGGTAGTATTTGTACTGCCATAAATTGCAGATTTTTCAATGAAAAATCAAATTACAGTGACTATTTTGTAAATCGTGATTAAGTTTTTTTAGTTTTAAGAACGACTAACAGTCCGTTGTGAATATTGTAATGCCAGTCAAGTCTTTTGTAAAACATCAGCACATTCTAACAGAACTATTTTTATGTTTTTTCATTATTACCAGTGGCATAGCTAAGGGTGGGCATGGGCCCACTCACTTTTTAACCGTGCCCCACCCAAAGAGAAGTTTGTAATTTTCCAAATGGATGTAATTTATTAAATAATAATAATGATAAACGTCTTATTTCACTGTAACTTTATATATTTACTTGCAAAAAATCATGGTTAATTACAGGCAGTTTCTTAGTTTTCACTCTTTCTATAGGTGCTTATCAAAATGATGATTCGTCAGTTTTTGTTAGTCCCACCCACAATGTTATGTTTATGATGTAAGGATATAATAGTCAAATTTGCGCGTTTGTGAAGTTGAATTTGAAAACAGCCGCGGGTGATGGATTTAGTGATCGGAAACTAATGCACTAAGTGTGTTTGGAGGATCATATTAGCATAGGTACAGTTTTATGTTTCCATCCACCTATCTCTATGCGCATTTTGGAATATCGCATTAAAAAAAAACGCAAGATGCGCATAAATTCTAAAAAAAAACTTATGCGGACAATTGAGTAGGATAAACTTTTCATCTGATAAGAAAAAAATGTGCATAACCTACAATGGAAACACATTTACCGAATAAATCCCATTGATCTGCTAAACAGATGCGTCCTTTGTGGAAAGAAATATAAATGTTGCGCTAGATAACTGTTCTCCAAAACAAACTGCGCTCATTTCTACGTTCCTCGATGTTTTATTCTCCTTTGAACGCGAACCGACACAAACACTTGATTATGAGATCGCCCCATAGTCTCAGACTGAGGTAATGCTTTATAATAAACTTCCTTAATGCAGTAACTAATATTAAAAATGAGCAATATTCGTTGCAGTGTTTCTTTGTTAACGTTAGCTCAGGTGCAAATGTCAATAGATAGGCGTACTACTTTTAATTTAATAATGTATTAGTAAATTTTGAAATTATCATTCATGTTAATGCATGCTTTAGAAGTATTGTGGACCTTAAAGAACCTTTGCGCTGTATTTTCTGTTTGTAATTTGACATGCATTTTTCATACGCTACACTTTGCCCACTGTTTTATGTAGGCCCACCCACTTAAATATTTCTGGCTACGCCCCAGATTATTACTGTAAATATTGTGCTGTTAGCGTTTACCTCCAAAAGATTTTGTTCACTAAACTCTTCTCTGATGTTGATGCACTTGAATTCCCGGCTGTGATCTGAATAAAAATATTCAAACCTTACTCTGGAATATCATTCATGTATTGTTAACATAAACCTTTTGCGTTTTCTAATATGTGCAATTCTTCGCTTTTAACAAGAGTTATTCATTCACACCAGCTACCACGATATCGTTCGAATGACTTTCAGAACGTTCTTTGACGAACGATAAAGACATTGGCAGCCAATCAGAAGCCACCAGCGGTTGAAAGCGCGCCAACAGACCAAAACTGTATCTGTGGGCGCTCCTCAATCAGGTTAGACGCCATATTTAATTTTTGCACTGTATTAAGGTCCTAGAACACGTTTTCACAACTTTAAATAGACAAATACTCCAGAGTTTTTAAAGTTTTTCTTTTTGGTCAGAAGTTTTGATAGCTGAACCTTTGACAGTAACGTTACAGTCGGGTGCTTCAGCACCTCACATTTTATTCATTTATCATGAAATGTTTTCTTCATTTATTATAAATATAGCGCTACCCTGACTAAAATCTATAGTTACCGTCCTTGTAATTAACCTCTCTAAAAAAAACAGCTCAACAAGTTCTGCCAGCACTAACCGTCACTAATTACAGGTTTAATGGTTTAGAACAGATGCCCAAACCAGAACAGCGGTAAAAATAAATAAAAATAGAATGCCATTGAAGCGCATTTTAATTTCAAACCCATCTTAATTTTTTTTTTTTTTTTATTGGCATTGAAATGCAGAGAACAAGTGAATGATAAAATGGAAAATCACGAAAAAAAAAAAAATTGTTGGATATTGTATTTACTTTCTTACCACAGCCTTTAATCAAGTTGGAGCAAAAGTAATGGCAATGCTTGCATTTCAAAAACTAGACTGTCAACAAAAGCACTAGTAGACTGAACAGTGGTCATGTGATCAGATGAGGAGTTTGTAATGTTTATTTTGTAGTTTTTAAAAACAAGCAGTAAAAAAAAAAAAAAAAAGCATACAATTTATACTTTTATAACATCATGACTTCCAATAACTTGGGGAGGGGAGGGAAGAGGGGGGGAGAGAAAAGAAACCCTCATTTCACAGAGTGAGGAGCAACACATTGCTTGAGTTTCAGTACCAGAACACACACACATGGGACATGAGACCCACACACACACACACAGAATCCCCATTTGATATCACAGGAGAAAAATTAATCACAAAAAAAAAAAAAAATTAAAAAAAAAAAAAAAAAAAAAACTCACTACATGAATAGAAAGAAAAAAAGTGAACAAACAATGGGAATGTTCCAGCTCAAAATCAAATTAAAAGGACTAAAAGCAAAAACAAGGCATAAAAAAAGACATGGTTACTCATTGAGTTTGAAACAGTAGTTATTAACACCTGAAGATTTCCTCTAAATGGATCCATTTTCTCAATTTAAAAAAAAAAAAAATAATGCAAAAACAGGAAGCGCACGCTCATGTGAGGAAGTTAGCAGAAGCATTCCCTTGTTTCTCCTGGCCATGAGTCACACTGATGCGAGGAAAAGGAGAGATGAAGCGTGTGTGGAGGGGAAGGCAGAGTTTGAGTTCAGTCCATCAGCGTTTGTGGATCCAGCAAAAACTAGGAGGAGAAACAAGAGCGTTTGCAGAAGCCGTAACATTTCATAAAGACAGAAATCCGGCCTCTGAGGAGAAAGTCACAGAGCTTTTCAGCTGGACACGAGAAGAAACAATAAAACAGGAAGAGCAGATGTCTTTTAGTCAGAGGAGAGGGAGAGGATGGTGGGAAGGAGCAGGACGGACGAGAGCTCAACAACAGTCCCCTCACTGCGCCTGAGGAGAGACGAGAAATCACTGCACATGGAAACAAAACAGCACTGAAATAACTTTCAATTATGCCTTTAAAAAGCTTAAATAATAATAATAATAAAAAACTGAACTTGAAGTACATAATACTTGAAGTACAATACTTTGCAGATTTTCTTTCAGACCTATTGGTTACTGTTGATCGGAGACTTTGCGTGGAAAACAGTATGTCCAGCTACAGACAGGCTCTAAAAGCTGCCAGGACCGAGCATATCCACAAACTCATAGAAAATAACCAAAACAATCCAAGGTTATTTAGCACAGTGGCTAAATTAACAAATACCGACGCTGCCCGATCTAAATGTTCCCTCACAGCTTAATAGCAATGACTTTATGAATTTCTTGACTGATGAAATAGATAAATACAGGATCTACATCGTCTTGTAATACGGTTCCATTCGTCTCACCCAAAGAAAAACTGCTGTGCTCATAGGACAGGAAGAGCTAAAACTTATCACTGCATCTAAGCCAGGGGTGCCCAAACTCGGTCCTGGAGGGCCGGTGTCCTGCAGACTTTAGCTCCAACTTGCCTCAACACACCTGCATGGAAGTTTCCAGTATGCCTAGTAAGAGCTTGATTAGCTGGTTCAGGTGTGTTTAATTGGGGTTGGAACTAAACTCTGCAGGACACTGGCCCTCC
>JAFVLL020015941.1:9314-26107 GCA_021397915.2 Tor tambroides | reverse complement strand
AGCAACAGCTCACTCGCATTTAAAGCAACACACTCAAAATCAGAGCGTTTTGGCTCACACCCTAAAAATGGCAATTTTAGTAAGCTATAAAAAATTATCTGTCAGGTATTTTGAGCTAAAACTTCACATACACACTCTGGGGACATCAGAGACTTATTTTACATCTTGTAAAAAGGAGCATAATAGGTCCCCTTTAAGTCAGAAAAAAGTCAGTGAATCAACTTTAAAGGGGACTCAACCCTCTTTTTATTTGTGATATACTGTCTCAGTCTAAATTACATTCATGCTGGTGTTTTAGGAAGCCAAACAAATTAGAATATTATAATAATAATAATAATAACAACAACAGACAGTAATAGCCATATATTGTAAAACAATTGCACTGTTAAATAAATGAAAATGAATATTTCATAGGTATATTATTTTTTCATTTACACTACAGCAGGGAAATGACAGTACTTATTTCCTAATTTCTATATGTGAAAGAGATATTTTGAATTTTGACAGAAACAGCAGTAGAGCTTTTATTTTGAAAAGCTTCAGAGAAAACAGGCTTACAAAAACGTGTCTCACCACAAATCTAGTGAAACGCTGTAATCATCTGCCTTGAAAATAAAGCATAACTGGTGGCCGTTGCGTTCCCAAACGTGTGCTAAACTCACAGCGTGTGCAATAAACGAGTTCACTGCATTCATTCAGTGTGAACAGAGCCGTTCTGACACCGGATCACGAGCTGATCGTCTGAACGAAGCGTGCGCTTCGCTTTGAAACACGCCGGGAAAACAGACTTGATGAAGAGATTAAGCATATAGTGCTTTCAGTTTTAGTTCGTTTGACAGATACTGTGCCAAAGCATAATGACCAAAACACTTTAAAGACCTTTTTAAGTTTAAATATATTTTAAAAACTACACTTTGCCCGGAATACCTATCGTTTCTTATCGTCATGTGACCACGATGATATCGAGACAGTTTTGCTATCACGATATTGATAATTTCGTTACATCCCTAGTATAAAATATTTTAATATCTTCATATCTTATAGTAGCATTTAGCAGATTAGGTATATATCCAATTTTACATTGAGATAATGTTCGATAATATGTGACCCTGGACCACAAAAGCAGTCTTAAGTCGCTGGGGTATATTTGTAGCAATAGCCATCAATACATTTTATGGGTCAAAATTATGGATTTTTTTAATGCCAAAAATCATTAGGATATTAAGTAAAGATCATGTTCCATGAAGATATTTTGTAAATTTCTTACCATAAATATCAAAACTTAATTTTTGATTAGTAATATGCATTGCTAAGAACTTCATTTGAACAACTTTAAAGGCGATTTTCTCAATATTTAGATTTTTTTGCACCCTCAGATTCCAGATTTTCAATTAGTTGTACCTCAGCCAAATATTGCCCTATCCTAACAAACCATACATCAATGGAAAGATTATTCATTCAGCTTTCATGTGATATATAAATCTCAATTTCAAAAAAATGACCCTTATGACTGGTTTTGTGGTCCAGGGCCACATGTAGATAGTTTTCCGTGCAGTTGACAGCATTAGTTAAGAGAGATTTTTCCTGTGCACATGTAAGCGGTGTGGATTATAAGTGAGCTGTGTCTGTGTGCAGCTGGATCTGGATGGTGGGCGGCATCAGTACAGACGAGTGGTCATGGCGCTCACAGAGAAAGACCTCCTGCTGTTCCAGTCGGTGCCGTGGACGTATGAGAGCTGGACCTCTCCTCTCCTGACACACCCGCTGCTCGCCACACGGTCAAACCCTTACTCTAGCAAAGCCTGATGCACTGTAAAAGCTGAATGAACTCGGTCTGTTCTGTCTTCTGTGTTTGAGGAGCAGTGTTTGTTTCTGTCTGCAGGCTGGTTCACTCGGGCAGCGTCCGCAGCTCTCCGGCTCTGGGTGGAGATCTGGTGTTCGCCACACGAACAGGCACCGGCCGGGGCATCGAGTCTCACGTGTTTCGTGTGGAGACACACTGGGATCTGTCCTCATGGACACGCGCGATGGTGCAGGGCGGACATCTGGCTGCTGAGCTCATCAAAGAGGTTTCCATAGGTGTGTGTGAACATACAGATG
Organism: Tor tambroides; assembly: GCA_021397915.2. NCBI lineage: Eukaryota > Metazoa > Chordata > Actinopteri > Cypriniformes > Cyprinidae > Tor > Tor tambroides. The sequence continues at coordinate 24,007 of JAFVLL020015941.1, read as the reverse complement.
AGAAAAAGAATTACTCTTCGCATTAATACACCTGTCTTAGAAACATCATAGATCAGGCCTACCTTAGCAAACTTGCCTGTAATGCACGTCCATAGAAGTCCTGTGTGTTTGAGTAGTTTTAAAGTCTGCATGAAATGAAAATTGGCCCTATCTGTTCTCTAAATGCATGTCTTAGATCTTATTGTGAACAATACATGTTTTTCATGTTTATACCTCGTAATTTTTATTTTTATCTCTGGTCACATATGCAGGACTTCTGCAATCATTTAGTCTGCTTTTATCCCGCCCCTGCAAGCTTTCAGTGAAATTTTCCAGATAAATATATAATAGTGCACATATAATAGCAGCACAAGCTACTCCGAGATGCAGTCTTGAGGGACAAGTCCAAATGAATTTTTGTGGTAATCAACATGCACACAATAGTGAAGGCAGCGAGTGTACAAGTGCAAGTTAAACTGGAATATTCCTTTAATAAAATACTGTGGGTAACATGTATAACACCAGTAAGTGGTGCACCTATATGGGTAAATCATAGTAATGCAATATTTAGTAATGTTTCTTTAGTTGGTTGATGGTAACTAAAGACTGAAAAGTACCATATCATACTAATTGCAATAAAATGAGTCTGTTTTTAATCTCGCTGCTGTGTAATTTACCAGTTTCTTAAAGATAAGATCAACACCAGCTAGAATGCTTTGTAACGTCACATTTTATTCCAGTTCTTGTAAGATTAATATCCATTAAATTTGTAAGCCCATAAATATTATAAGCACATTTTACTAAGACTCATGTTGTTCACCGAAATGTCCGAACTCGTTCCTGTAGGATGTTGTGTAGTTCTCTTCTGTACTGTAGTCTGAGTAAACACAGCAAAGGAACAACTGTGGGGAATGAAGTCTTTTCCCCCTGTGTGGTGTGTAACAATAGCTGGCTGGAGGAAATGTTGGAAATATTGAGTGCTTTCCTTCCTGAGTTCCAGCCAGCAAATAAAGCGTAAATTGAGATGAGTTGAGCCTCTGGTGGTTCACGTCTGTCTGTGTGTCTGTGTGCGCTCCTCAGGCTGTGTGCTGAACAGACAAGATGTGCGTCTGATCCTGCACTACGACAGAGGCTTCACTGTGAAGCGGGAGTCTGGCGAATCCGTGCTCTTCCACTTCCCCTATGAGCGGCTCAAGATGTCTGCAGACGATGGAGTCAGGAACCTCTACCTGGATTTCGGCGCTCCCGAAGGCGAGATGGTATGAGCAGATCATCTCTACCTGTGACAATGGGAGGAGATGGAAACCTTAATGAATCTGGAGGCCTTAATGAATGGAAGTCTGTTGGTCCTGACATTGTGTGTCTGTGTAGTCTCTCAAAATGTACATAATCTAGAGTGACTAGAAACATTATGTAATCATTAGTCAAAATAAGTAGGATCCCTGTATCCACCTTTTTTCTACGCCCCAGGACACTTTGTGCAAATTATGGGAGTCATTTCCGTCTACACTGTAAACAACTTAGTGAAAAATAAATATACTTGAAGGAAAGGGAAGTGGTGTGTGGCCAAGTATGGTGACCCATACTCAGAATTTGTCCTCTGCATTTAACCCATCCAAGTGCATGCACACAGTAGTGAACACACACCCGGAGCAGTGGGCAGCCAATGCTGCGGCGCCCGGGGAGCAGTTGGGGGTTCGGGATTTACTCAGCTCAAGGGTCTCACCTCAGTCGTGGTATTGAGGGTGGACAGAGCGCTGGTTATTCACTCCCCCCACCTACAATCCCTGCCGGACCTGAGACTCAAACCCACGACCTTCAGGTTATAAGTCCAACTCTCTATCCATTAGGCCATGACATTTTCAGATTTATTAGTGCTGTCAAATCAATTAATAGCGATTAATCACATCCAAAATAAAAGTTTTGTATGCGCTTTCCATTGATGTATGGTTTGTTAGGATCGGACAATATTTGGCTGAGATACAACTATTTGAAAATCTGGAATCTGAGGGTGCAAAAAAAAATCAAAATATTGAGAAAATCACCTTTAAAGTTGTTCAAATGAAGTTCTTAGCAATGCATATTACTAATCAAAAATAAAGTTTTGATATATTTACGGTAGAAAATTTACAAAATATCTTCATGGAACATGATCTTTACTTAATATCCTAATGATTTTTGGCATAAAAGAAAAATCTATCATTTTGACCCATACAATGTATTTTTGACTATTGCTACAAATATACCCCAGCGACTTAAGACTGCTTTTGTGCTCCAGGGTCACATATAAATACACACACACAGCATATATTTTAAAATTGTTTACATGTATTTACATGTATGTATATAATAAATATGTATATATTTATTTTCATATAATTTATATCATATATAAATATATTTAATATATAAACGTAACTTATTTTTCTTAAATGTATACATGCTTGTGTGTGTATTTATATATACATAATAAATATACACAGTATACACACATATTATGTAAACAAAAACTTTTATTTTGGATGCGATTAAATCATTTGACATAATATTTATGTACTTAATAAAATGCCCTGCAATTGTACTTTTAGTATACTAAACTGGTATATTTCAAGTCTGCTGAACTGGAACAACTAATTTTGTGCTTAATGCACTTTAATTGTGCAGAAGTAGTGCTGAAGTCCAACTAAAGACATACTTAGTATATTTAATTGTGCTAAAGTGGAACTATTATTGCAAGGTACACTTTAAATATTTTGCATTTAAAGACCGATATTATTCAAAGATCATACAATCCTTATCAAAAGTTACATTAAAACACATTTTAGACTTATTATTAATAAATGGGCATTGTGCACAAATGTAATACTCCAAATAAAGTTTAATTATAATTTTTATATCAGTAAGTCTCGAGTTATCTGTCAGTAAATGTTAATAGATTTGAACTATACTTAGTATGAAATATATTTTAAATATTTTACTTGGGCAATCAGCAAGTTTCGCTCTATAAACGCAATAATCAGCATTTTCAAAAACTGGGTGCAATGAGGTGACAGTTTTACTCACCCTTCAACCATCGATCATTAAAAGAAAATTTAAAAGTATTAACAAATTACTTTTAGCATACCATGAATAACTCCTAAAGATCCTCCTTCTATCCACAGCAATATTACAGACGTGTTAAACATCATTATAGTAATATATGTCTATATTTCATAATTCGATTTTACAGCATCCGTGTGAAAGCAAACCTGGAAAGAGACGCGAGGATTTGGGGAAAAAAATGGAAGATTCTTATTGCATTCCAGGGAATTATTCATGGTTTATATCGTAAATTCAATCGGGAGAGCAGACCACAAATGCACAGTACATGTTGTTGTTGTTGTTTTTCATTTGCTTACAGCGGAATACAAAGGAAACATGAAAATAATCAGGAGGAGCTGGAAAGGGCTATTCTATAGATACTGTACTGTTGTTATATCACGTCACATTAATATACCAAACGTAACATTAATCTCCTGACTTCTGAAAATGAATGAAAATTTATAGCCCATTTAGTCAAAATGGCGGATACGGATTATTTGTAGCGCAGTCTTATGATTTGAAATGATTTATTGCAGTCTTTTTGAGTGGAACTTCCCCAAAATCGGAAGTGCCTCCCATAATTTAAAGGCAGCGGCTGTTTACACTAAGAGCAAATAGCGATGAATTCTATTTGCACTGTTAAAATAGCAGGATTTTCTGCTATTTATATACTACTTATTGCAAATAGTGGCAATTATCTGCGCCTCAGTATTGTAGTACATTATAAAACAGTACGCAATTGACTATTGATTTCTGCTTTTGGCGCATAAACATTATATCGAACATTTATCGAACTCTTCATATCGTTTTATCGAGGAAAATTATATCGTGATAATTATCGTTATCGAATTATCGCCCAAGCCCTAATTTAAAATATATTCATTTCATACTAAGTATAGTTTAAATCTATTAACATATTTACTGACAGATAACCCGAGACTTATATAAAAATTATAATTAAACTTTAGTTAGAGTATTACATTTGTGCACAATGCCCATTTTATTAATAATAAGCCTAAAATGTGTTTGAATGTCACTTTTTGATAAGGATTGTATGATCTTTGAATAATATCGGTCTTTAAATGCAAAATATTTAAAGTGTACCTTGCAATAGTTCCACTTTAGCACAATTAAATATACTAAATATGTCTTTAGCTGGACTTCAGCACTACTTCTGCACAATTAAAGTGCATTAAGCACAAAATTAGTTGTTCTAGTTTAGCAGACTTGAAATATACTAGTTTAGTATACTAAAAGTACAATTGCAGGGCATTTTATTAAGTACATAAATATTAGTTCTGTCAAACGATTAATCGCATCCAAAATAAAAGTTTAGTGTCACTTTTGATGAGGATTGTATGATCTTTGAATAATATCGGTCTTTAAATGCAAAATATTTAAAGTGTACCTAATGTATACTTCCACTTTAGCACAATTAACGTACTGAGCTTAAATTATAGTTTTAATTCAAATTATTAAATGGATGCCACCTTATTGGGACAAAGCCCTCCCTACACCTACCCTAACCCTACCCGATACTTTTTCAACTTTTTGATTATTTCCTTCATTTTTATTGAAAATAAATGCCTTTCCTATGAGATATGAAAAGGGAGAAAAAAAGTTCGGCAAAAGGCGGATTCGAACTTGGGTCGAGGCACACGCGTTATCATCTACGCCACATCTCAATCAGACATTGGTGGGCGGAGTCAGTGTAAATAGCCTCTGCCAACAAGGCGGGCTATTTGCACTTAAATAGAGCAATGTGTAAATAGACACTCCGTAATATAAAACAGAAGGCTCGTTAGGAAAAAGGTGGATAGTTTTGATCATAATCAGTTTTTTTTCTTTGTCTTGCAGGTGTTTGAGCTTCACTCGGGGCCGAAGCCGGTGGTCTTTGTGCTTCATTCGTTTCTCTCAGCCAAACTGGCTCGTTTGGGACTGCTCACATAGAATCAACAGGAAACGACGGAGGTTCATTTATTCCTTTATTTCAATCGACGGCTAGTATTTTACTCAAGCAGTGTTTTCATATTGTACTTCTCTTCTAGCCAACACATTCGTTGTGTGTGAGAGTGTGTGGCTTTCTGAAGCAGAAAACAATCCCAGGAACACCAGCTGTGCCTTCTCATCTAGAGCCAACAAGCTTTTACACTCATTTTCAGGCTTAAGCTTTGCAGAGTAACCAAAACGAACATATTATTCTTGTTTTATCTGTGTTGTTTGTTTTTCACGTAACTCGCCTGTATTTATGTTTATATGTATCGCATGGCAAAGACTGTTACATCTGTGTGTTATAATCTGGATGAATATGTGTCATTTGAATGCAAATATGGAGAAAATGAAGCTTTATATACATTCCCTGACCAAAAATAACCTCCTTAAAGTTAAAACTCTAGAAGGTGTTGAATAGGATTGATTCAGTTGAACTAATATTTTGAAAAAATATAGAGTATAGGAATGTTTATCTATTCTCTACATGTCATAAGAAATACTTTTTCCATATGTATGACCAAACCTGCTCCAGGCCTTGATTTTGATTTGTTCTGCTGTAGTACATTAATGCTTCTTGATCAGCGTTAGATGAGTGTTTAGTCTTTATTACAGGCTTCCCGCTGTCATAAAAACCTGGAAATATCAGGGAATTTTAAAATTCTGTTTTCCAGGCTTGGAAATGTGAAGGAAATTAATGAAAACGTATTATTAAATTAGTCATGGGGAAAAAGTCCTATTTCTATAGTCAATATATATTTTCTTGTTATATGTAGCTTTGAAGAACTTTGCTTTTTGTGAGTACAATCTTTATAAAATGGCTTTTAATAATCCTAATCCAGTTATCAGACAAGACTGGGAAAGTCAGAGATTTATTGGTCGTGAAATGTGTGGGGACCATCACGTTTTTAGCACTGATATGTGGTTTGTCATGGTGTGTATGCTTTATGTTTATCAATATAATATCAGAATAGCATCAGTATATATTCTTTATTAACATTTTATCTTTTTATGTACTGCATGTAATGCAAACTGAGTTTGAGCACATGATATTAACCCATGACTTCAGTCACAGGTGCCGTAGTTTAGAATATGAACAATATGACAATATATGGAGGTAATGACGTTTTGAAAATGAGATGAACTGCATTTCTTCATAACCGTTGCTCAAGCTTAACAGAAGCAATATTTCTATACTATGTCTTTATTTTAGCATAAGGCTCACTCCACAAGTGAAATGCAAAAATAAATGTATCTGCACAAGGACCACACGTACAACCTCTTTGATGCTTTAAGTGCCCTTAAACTTTTATAGTCTATATTGTACATACTAATATCATAAATATTTCAAATCAGAGGAAAAAAAAAAGAGTTTTTACTCACGTGGAAACCTTCCTTGTTTCTTCTGAAGTGTCCATTAAATGAAAGGTGTGATGCTTTCCGCTGTATTTATTGATTATTCTTTGACTCTGAGTTTGGTGATCAGTCATAGGTTTGGATATTATGTTCTGTCAAATTATTTCCATTTATGTTTTGATATCAGACCGCTTATTGAGGACGTACATTGTCTTAACTATGAAACTGTGTTAGTGCTGTCAAACGATTAATCGCGATTAATCGCATCCAAAATAAAAGTTTTTATGTAATGTGGGTGTGTAGTGTGTATATTGGTAATGTGTATATATAAATACACACACATGCATGTATATATTTTAGAAAAATGTTATGTTTATATATTAAATATATTTATATATAATATAAATTATATGAATATAAATATAGACACGTAAATATTTTCAAAATATATACTGTATGTGTATTTATATATGCATAATAAATATACACAGTACACTCCACATATTATGTAAACAAAAGCTTTTATTTTGGATGCGATTAATCGATTAATCGTTAAACAGCGCTATTAAACGCACTTGCCCAGGTTTACAGATTGCACAGGTGAGGTGTTTGGAGCTGTCCTTAGCTTGATATTTGACATGACCAATGCTTTAGACTCTGAATGTACTTTATAAACCCATAGATACATGCCTCAGTTTCATTATTTGTTCAGCGTTTTTAGTTAATAGATTGATTTTGCTTTATTTTGAAGAGAAAAGGTTTGAACCAAAGTCCATTTGCGGCAGCTTGCAGCACGCAATCAAATGCAAAAATGCTAATTTGTTTGTACATGTATTATAACTCTCAAAGCCTGTAACCTGAAGCTATGCATTATGTCTTTATGTAAATGTCATATATAAATAAAAACATGTAAATTAAATGAGTGTTATATAGTATTAATATGGAACTAATGCGTTGAGGTTTTGTTTCCGGAGGACAGTACGGGAGTGAGGGTAGCAACTTCCGTTTCTGTGTTCACTTATCTATCGCATTGGATGAACCGTCATTAAATTATTTAATTTATTGTTCTCGTTATTTAACAAACAAGTTGAATATAATATAAATACTATTAATAGGACACTGCAGTGAAACCGCTGGCGCGTGAGATGAAATGACAACGTCAACACTGCAGGTGAGTTTAAATTAGCTTTAGCTTTAGCTCATCATCCCTATTTAACCATGTTATAATTAGACATTAACTAAATAAATCAACTCTAATGACTTATCGTGCATAATTCACGCACGTCGGGAGCGTTTAGCGTTGTAAACATGATAGAAATCAGCGGAGAGGAGGTTAAAAGAGGAACTGTCTTTGACCAGAAACCATGTAAACACCCCACTGCAGTTCATATTCATCTGAGATCAGATATTACTGAGTACAGGACTAATTCTTCAGAGATGTCAGTCGAAATGTGTGTTTTAAGTGTGTCATGCTTTCATGAAGTCATTGTTTTGAATGGCTGCTGTGGATTTATTACTGTAGCTAGGCCTGTTTGTTTATCTGTCAGCCTATAATTTAATGACAGTAAATCAAATGTACACACAGTTGCTGAAATTAAAGCAGCTAAACGATATTTATTTGGAATTCACTCTGAAAATAAAAGAATAAGCAGAAAATATATAGGCCTATCCATAGCTAAGCTGTTGGCAGGAGTCTGATAGACAGTGACAGTTATAATATTAATTGAAAACCGTCATATACAAAAATAATACAATTTAAGTTAGATGTACGCAGAATTGCTGAATTTAGATGAACTCATATTTTACTCCGTATTTACAAAAATACTGTTTGAGCACTGTTTGCACAGCCATATATTTGAGAACTGACACACATTGAGCAGTATTTACTGAGTAATGCATTATTTTCTGCTGGGGGTTAAAATACAATTTTTTACTTAATATATTAAGCAGATCAAAAGACCTTTAGCACCCGTTATATACCAACAAATTTAATCCAAAAATTGGACGAACACAAAAGGTACCCTATGTTTTGAAACTTAATAAATATCCTTTATTTTTCAGGTTTAGAATAGACTTTTTTTTTTTCAAGATGTATGTATTCTCAAGGCAAAAGATGAAATGCTTAAATAACTATTTCATTTATTGCATTGAGGCTGCATGTTCCCTAATGGCAGATGAGCCTGTCTGTGTAGCTCCAGAAAAAAAACAAACATTAAATTGTACCATTTAAGTGTCCAAAACTCAATTTTTTTGGCATCCGAAGAGGAACATCTGATGAACAAATAGGCTAATATTTAAACTAGCAATTTATCTTGTTTCCTTCAATCAAATACACCTTTTATTCTTAAAATGAATATTGGGCTTTAACGACTTTTTGAACTCTAAAAGTGTAAGATGTGTACATTTTTGTTTAATGTACATCTCTAATTTCAACAAAATTTGTACTCTACATCGTTGTGTTTTTGGAAAAGATCAACACAGATACCTTCTGGTTTTCATCCAATTAATATTTAATGACTTACACATCATTACATCTCACAACTGTTCAGGGCATTCAATAGCCAGAAGGATAATATACCAATATATTCAAAGAGGATAGCTTGTTCTGGGGGTGTAGACACAACAATTTTCTTTTAATATACTTACAATATTTCTTTACAGAATGAAGCTGCAGAGTCATCCAGGGTCAAATCAACCAAATTTCAGAAGTTTCCCTGGCTCAAATTTTTGATTTTGCTAATATTTTTTTCTGAAGAAAGATAAACCTGCATAGTGATGATAGCCCCGATATTAAATGTCATTTAATATTTTGTGGTTTATGACCACTGAAAATATGTACGTTTTAACAATTTACGCCTGGAGCCATATTGAAATTCCAGTATCTCTGGAACCGAATCATATAGGGCCTTAAAAATGAAGAAGCCAAAAGTAAAGTTAGTTAAGACCCAATATCTAAAAGGGAATTAAGATATCTTTAATACTTTTTAAGTTACAGGCCTGCAAACTTTGGACAAAAAACTTGAAAAGTGCTCTATCCCCATTTTTGAACGGTCACCATTGGCACATAATGCAACAAAGATTGCTAAAGTCAACAGATCTTACTAACAGACCTACCAATCTCTGAGTAAAAATAACATCATGATGCTGCCATCTTTCTGAAGTCATTTTTAACCCCCTGTAATTTGGCTCCGAATCTCAGGTGAAAATTGTCATTTTGACCCCCCCTCTGCAAAATAGTGGATCACTCAGTAAATATTCATCCATAACATTTAATACACTATACATGTCTGTCTTTCTTCAGAAAAAATATGATCAAAATCAAAAATTTGAGTCGGGGACCTCTGGTTCAGTTGACACGGATTGACCCCGCAACCTTTCCAGAGGGCTTTTTAGAGCTTGACTTCTGCTTGAAGTATAAGATTAAAAATGTAAATTTAAACACTCTTCAAGAAATAAGTGAATATTTGACATAATGTGTTCTTTCACCTGAAAATAAAATAAAATAAATAAATGAAATTGATCCACAGACCTCTGGTTGAGTTGACGTGGAATAAGCACTTATAGGTATTAGTCTGTCAGTTCATAGAGCCGTCAGTAACTCTGTGATTTCAGAAAGCGATTGAGCTGGTAACTAAAGCCACAGAGGAGGACAAGGCCAAGAACTATGAGGAGGCGCTGAGACTCTACCAGCATGCTGTGGAGTACTTCCTGCACGCCATCAAATGTGAGTGAACTACATCTGCTGAATGCTGCTCCAAATGAACTCAAAATTAGTGGTCGACCGATATTGCCGATATCTTGGAAAGCAGGGTGGCAGATAGCCGATATAGAGCCGATATATTTTTATTTAATGTTAATTAATATTTAAGAAATTTGAAAATGGATTAAAAAATGTGTAAAATAAACATACTTGTACTTTACATGACAAAGTATTTTTCACAAATAAATAAATATTTAATAAAAATATAATTAAAAAGGAAGTAAACACTGTAACTAACAGTAGTACTCAGTATTCTGGGAAGTTTGTTTGCGTTGGGAATCATATTGTTCAAATACAGCCAAGGTAACACTCATTTTACATGCAGCACACAGTGAAAATGACATGAATATGACTGATAAAGCAAGGCATAATTTAAAATCACGAGTTTAAAGTTTAAAGCATTCAGTTCACACGGACCGGCCGTCACACAGAGCACACGCGATCATGCAGGATACAAATGCACACTTCACAAGATCTCACAGCTGGATCCGACTAAGTTTGCAAGGTTTGTGACGTTAAATGTTCATTAGTCATTCAAAGATTTGTTTAAATGATATAAATGTGTACTTGCTGAATGCTGTCGGCAAACGAGAAAGTATTATAATGTTTGCCTTTGTTACTAATAATATAAAAGCAATCATTATAATACTTTTTGTATGCATTTAATTCCTTTGTTTAACAGTTCTATCCGATTATTAGACAGACTTCTGTCTGTATTAGACAGAACTATTAATGACGACAGCGAACAAGAGGGAGAATGTGTGCTGTGTGCTCAGGCGCCGCCTCTCTCAGCGCCATCAAAATAAAAGTCCCGCCTCGAACTCATCGGCCAAACAGAAAAACTTATCGGCCGATGCCGATATTTGAAAAATGCCAGATATCAGCCGATATATCGGCATTGGCGATACATCGGTCGACCACTACTCAAAATTATCCCTGTTTACTTTCTAACAATCTCATTGAACACAGTTCATTGGACAAAATTTGTCTTTAGAATTTTTCATCAAAATATTGTTTAGACTCTGAAACAACTTCCTTGTTTGGCTGATGTCACCGAGGCCTGGCAGCCTATTGGTCAATGTTAAATAGCAAATAACGAGAGATTTGAATAAGAAGTATTAGCATTGGGAAAGTGGATGCTGGCTTTGTATTGAAATCCACTGCAAACTCTTATCCAAAAGTCATGAACTATGTCCCTTTCAGTCATTTATGGGGGTTTATTTGTTTTATGAAAGTTTGATCAAAATGTACTTACATTTTACATGTAATACATGTGTAAATGTAACATTTCCTATGAAAGATTTCAAGACGCAGCTTTGATCCTTTGGTTTCTCAGATGAAGCACACAGTGACAAGGCGAAGGAAAGCATCCGTGGGAAGTGTATGCAGTATCTGGACAGAGCCGAGAAACTCAAGGAATACTTGAAAAACAAGGACAAACAGGGCAAGAAACCAGTGAAGGAAACACAGAGCAATGACAAGTATGCGTTTAGCTCTTATTTAATCTGCTGGATGGTGTTGATGAATAAAGTCCATTGCTCACAGTGATAAACCGTGTGTGTGTGTGTGTACAGAAGTGACAGTGACAGTGAAGGAGAAAATCCTGAAACAAAGAAGCTCCAGGAGCATCTGATGGGTGAGTCTGTGTCTTGGGTGAGTCTGTGTCTTAGATGTTCATTGTGTTAATGCCAAGGGATACACAGCTGCCGTGTTGCTTGTCTGTCATGATGATGAGGTGTTTGTTGATGTGTTCAGGTGCGATTGTGATGGAGAAGCCCAATGTGAGGTGGAGTGATGTGGCCGGACTGGAGGGGGCAAAAGAAGCGCTGAAAGAAGCTGTCATTCTGCCCATCAAATTCCCGCACCTGTTCACAGGTCAGTCTGTGTGCCATTATTACAGTTTATACTCATTCATGCCACACTTATGATTGCGTAGTAATTTGAGAGATTAATGTTATTAATATATGATTAATGTTTTGCTATCCCCTAGCTTGTGTTATCATGCAAACAGAGTCTGCCAAAATATTAGTTCTATTATTCAGTAGAATTTGTTATTATGGGGCCCTATGAAATTCCGTTTTATTTTTTCCCAAATTCCGTTTTTTCCGTTTTAATTTTTCTGGATTCTGTTTTTTTCCATTTTAAATTTTTCTGGATTCCGTTTTTTTTTTTTTTTCATTTTCATTTTACTTTTTAATGTTAAATTAAATATTATTAATCATAAAGCATGTTTAATTAATTAAAATCATGAAACGTATACAATTTCACATCAATTTATTAAAAGTTTAACAAAAATGACATGTTTAGGGCCCTAATTGTTTTATTTTTTTTCCCACCATATGTTTTATTGTTACCAAATTCTTTGTTTTAGCATGTCTAATCATTTGAATGCATAAAACAACTTACTTTATTAAAATTTATTCTTAAAATAGCCTTTTGAAATGTTTTTAAATTCTGTGTTGTGTGTTTATAGTTTTCTGGTTATCAAATGAAAGCATAAAACATTAATTTACTTTATCTTTTAATTACTGAAAATTAAACAAACCTTCTTTTTTTTAAAGGGGTCATCGGATGCCCATTTTCCACGAGCTGATATGATTCTTTAGGGTCTTAATGAAAAGTCTATAACATACTTTGGTTAAAATTTCTCGATAGTAGTGTAAAACAACACCCTTTTAACGTGTCAAAAACGGCTCTGTTCACAGCGACCCGTTTCGGTGCATGTCCCTTTAAATGCTAATAAGCTACTGTATACCCCGCCCCTCTCTTCTGTGGGGTGACTAGCCCTTCTCTGAGAGACTGTAAACTTTAGCCGCATTTAGCCACGGAACTGGCTAACTAGCACATTATTAGGAAAGGTGATTTGCAAGGATTCATTAAAGAACCTTATACTTACTTACTTCTGTAGGTGAAGCTGGATCACGAATGATTCGCGCAAACATAAACGCATTTTTTTTTTTCTTTTTTATTTATTTATTTGATAGGGACAATGCATGTTAATGAACATTTGTAGCAATACAGAATGTAAACAGGCTGGATTATAGCAGCATTGCTAATTTACATCCGCAGTCCCTAGGCAGGTACACACAAAAACACAAACTTAAATACACATACAACAGTACATAAAAACTAATATCCCAACACATTTTAAAATATCTGAGTAAAATGTTTACACAACTGATTCGTCATAAGCCAATTTTTTAAATGATCTTTAAAAATATGATAATTAGAACATTGTCTTATTGACTGGGGTAGGCTATTCCAGTATTTACTCCCTATTACAGATAATACTTTCCGTCCAAAAGACGTTGGCCTGTACGGCACCTCACAATCCCCTCTAATAATAGATCTAGTACCAATACAACAATCAAAAGATGAAGAATTCTCATTGACCCCAAGCTTTTGACTGGAAGTGCAAGTTCTTATACCCAATGATGACAGAAAGATTTGTAGTAATCTGTAGATAAATAAAAGAATATGCAAAAATATTGCCCTTGATGTCCACATTTATTTGCTCTTTATCTTAATGAATCAAGATCCTATGTTTACATTTTGAAAGACTGCAGTCTGTGTATGTCCTGTGATGCAGGCAAGCGCACTCCGTGGAGGGGCATTCTTCTGTTTGGGCCCCCTGGCACAGGAAAGTCTTATCTGGCCAAAGCTGTGGCCACCGAGGCCAATAACTCCACCTTCTTCTCCGTGTCTTCCTCGGACCTCGTGTCTAAGTGGCTCGGCGAGAGCGAGAAGTGAGTTTTTGCTCACTTTGCTGACTGTCAGTGTGCGTGAGCTGCAGGCCTCGCTGAACGATTGCTACTGAATTGTTTTCCAGACTGGTGAAGAATCTGTTCGACCTGGCTCGCCAGCACAAGCCGTCCATCATCTTCATAGACGAGGTGGACTCCCTCTGTGGATCCAGAAATGAGAACGAGAGCGAAGCGGCTCGCAGGATCAAGACAGAGTTCCTGGTGCAGATGCAGGGTGAGAAGCACTTTCTGAAAAACCACATCCTGCTGAAGAAATGATGCTCATCTGTCCTTTCATACATTATTCATTTCATTCATACATACAGCCTTAACATGACTTATTCACGTCTGGATCTACTTTTTATTATATTTATCTAATATGTATAATGTTTAAATTAATTTGTAATGTTCAACAATTTAAAATAACATTAAAATTCAGTTTGAAGGTCAAAATGGTAAGATTAGGGTTGTCTAATGGAAAAACCCCAAAGAAAACTTAACTAATTTATTTTAAAAACTTTAATATATTTATATTCACTTACACAGCATTGATGGGATTTGTCAAAAATTAAACACAAGCTAACATGAACTAACAATGAAAAGTACGTCTAAAGCATGAATTAATCTTATTTAATGTTATTTTCAGCATTTACCAAGATATTATTAAAATTAGTGCTGTCAAACGATTAATCACATCCAAAATAAAAGTTTTTGTTTACGTAATATATGCATGTCTACTGTGTGTATTATGTGTGTGTGTGTGTGTGTGTGTGTGTGTGTATATA
>JAFVLL020015940.1:0-11332 GCA_021397915.2 Tor tambroides | reverse complement strand
CGCAGCTTTGTGACCAGCATGGCCAGCCCCACGTAACCTTTTAAGTCCAGCTGCAGCGTTCCACGGCAGATATGTTCATTAAGGAGAGGAGCAAGTCTTTTGTCTCCCCTGTCAGCAGAGACTGCGGGCAAGCGGGGTTTTTATTCAAATAACCACCCACTTGATCTCACACCAGCTCAGGTGGAAAGGTTGTGCCGATTTTAATGTGTTTTCCCACTTTGTCATTCATGGGGGCTAAATTATAGCCATTTTAAGTGTACGAAAATGAAATAAAATCAAAATTCTCGCTCGCTTCCTCTGCATCATTCCTTTCTCCAGTTTCCTTTCAGCTGGACCGTTTCTTTTGTAGATGCTGGAGAAATCTATCTTGCGATATGTTGCCTGAAAGTGCTTGGTGCACCGTAATTTACCACATAAATTATTAGCTCTTTTTGCTTTTTTTGGAGAAATTGAAACAGAACAGTCCTCTTGATAGCTTTCTTTGGATTAAGATCACGGAGGTGGAGAGGCCAGGATGAAGGATTCGTCTTTCTAATAGCTGTGATTTTTTGCCACTGTAATTTATGTGTGTTTCAACATAAGTTTATGAGCACTTATTTTTGGAATGCAGTAACCCCCTTTTCCCATTAGTTTCAGCTTTACAGGAAGGCCCACTCAATATTGCTTTAAATACCATAAGAAAACCACCAAATTATAGAATTATATTTTCCCCTAAGTGAGGAGGTAAAAGGGGCCGTCATATATAATTCATGCTGAAAGATTTCTGTAAAAAAGGCGTTTGAATTAATGCGAGGAACATGAGAGGTTGACTGCCTGCGCTTGTATGCTACAGAACATGGCAGGTAGTGTCTCTGGCCAATCAGATCCTTTGGCTCTCTATAAGAGAGAGAGACAGGAGGAGGGGGTGAGAGACACATGAAAGACGTAATGAAGGTTAGTGAAATGGAGAGCAATACATCTTGCACATTGAGCTCGCTACTTGTTAAAGCGACAGGGCCTAACCAGAAAGGAATTTCCTTGATGGATGAATTTTACCCGTCTAATGGATACAAGCACTTGAAAAATGAAAACATCGATCCGTTCCCCAAGTTTTTCCATCGCTCTAATGAGAATGGGTGTTACGAAAGATTTTGAGAGGGTAGCGGGGACAGTCTTTTGCCCGATGTATCTCGGGTTTCAGTCACAGCTGAACTGCCACTCTCTCTATTGTATATATTATAGGAGGAAGAGAGGACGCTCGATTTGTCTCTCTATTGATGTGCAAATTCAGAATGGGTTAGATATTTCCTCTGTCATTTCACTGGAGCTTTCTTTGAACCCCGTTAGCCCCCATTCAAAGCCAAACAAAAATATATTTTTCTGCTTGTTGCTATGGACACAGTAGTTTACTCATGTTAGCTAACTTCAAAATGCACTATTGTCGCTTTCGAATTTGTATGGAAATTTTAATTTGTGTTTTCGTTTGTCACTAGATCAGCGGTTCAGCGGGTTGCGACCCAAAGATTTCTGGCAGGTCTTTTCCTATAGGGTACCAAATATTGATATACCAAAATAAGTTGGCTTATCAACTTGTAAAATGAAGGAGAAAACACTTCCTTTATTTTTATTTATTCTTTATTGTTATTTATTATTCCTTTTTTATTTATTTATTTTGTTGCAAGGCCATCCATCCAGTCAAACTCTTGTTTTTGCACAAATTCACCTACCAGATGGTAACTAAACTTATAGTTGACCTAATGGTTCAGCTACTATGTATGAATTTACAATATTATTAGCGAGTAATTTTGCATATTTTAGTGCATATGGTGTTGTGATATTATGGCAATATTTATCAGGTAATCATAATGTTGTTGTTTTTTTGTCTGTATGATAAGTAACTTATTTTTAAAAATTGTAGTTTTAAATTTTAACAACTATGTGTGGCTCAGTTTCTAAATACTTCTTGTCAGATGTTAGTAATGTGTAATTAAATTATTATTTTTATGCAATTTATCATCGTAAATGTTTTTCTTCTGTATGAAAAATCATTTTAATAATAGCAAAAATGTAAAATATTGCTCTTAAAGCAAAAACAGCAAAGAACAACTGATGTAGTGAACATACAGTATGTATACGTTATGTATATATTTTTCTTTCTTTTTTTTAAGGGAAGAAACATTTTTTTTTGGGATAAGAAGCAATTTAGAACAATTGAGGAAGGAAGATGTGTTGTAGCTCTTCTGATAGTTGTTCTGTGTTACTATAAAGGTAAAAAAAAAAAAATCCAAATTCGGTTAGTCACAATGGCTATTTATTGCAGCGGCCACAGCTCTTGCATTCCTTCTGTGCAGTCTCAAAGCACTGTATCTTTATCTGTCCCAACTGGTAGGCGATTGGCTGCGGTCACCGAGCAGACGGGGTGAGAGCGTGAGGCCATGATGATGATGGCGAGGGCGGAGAGACGTGAGATCCAGAGCTCACTGGGTGCGTGAGCAGGCCGGGCTGAATGTCACACACCTCGCCCCCTCCACACACACTTGTGTGGTGCTCTCATGGCACACTGTTAATTAATCTGTAGCTTCCAGCCAGACGGGCCCAGCTCACGCAGCCAGCTGGGAGATGGTTTAGACCGGGCGTGCACTCGCTCTGATGGCTCACTCTGCTGGCATTGTCTGCCAGATTACATCAGGTGTGTGTGGGTGTGAGCCCTGCTTGAGTGGGTGTAGGTGTGTGTTTGTGTGTGAAGAAGGGAAAGAAAAAGAAAAAAAAACATTGATTTCCTGGTCATTGTACAATGGCCTGGACTGAATGGTCTACTGAAAGGGGAGAAATCCATTTCCTTTGAGAAGGAGAGAGGATGTTTCCTATACAAGTTAAGTTGCTTTTACCAAGGAAACTGAATGCAAACCTTAGAATTAATAGATTATTTTAGTTTGCACTTTATTTAGTCAAAATTTATCTTTCTGTTTTATTTTGAACTGGATGATTATGATTTGATTTTTAACAAAAGCAGGATTTTAGGAAGTATCTTAAAGCGATAAGCCAGTAGAGGCTGTATTTTGCAGTGATTTTACCGCAGGTAAGTGGGTTTTAGGCATGACGGAAACAGAGTACATTTTTATTGAATTCAGATGATTTGCGGTCTGTGAGGCTTCAGATTTTAGATCACATTTTAGAGAACAAGAACAGAGCAAAATTGGGGAAAAAAGTGCAACTGCAATCCATCAGATGCTACTTTAATTTAGGCCCAGATTTCATAATATCTGGAAAATATCTGGAGGTTTTGAAAGTCAAATCTAAGGATTAAGAGACGGGTAAATTCAAGTTTTGCATTTACATGCACTTTGATTTCAGTCAGACTAAACTAATCATTTGTATTTTTTTAAATAAAAATTTAATTTCGATGCTTCAGCCCTGAAATTTCACATTTGCTCCAAAATAACCAAGGCAAATATATACACTTGTAGCTTGACTACATAAAAAAAAAAAATGCTGTAGCTCGATTATAACTGCACATGTAAACGTACTTACTGTCCTTATTGTCGTCCCACTCACATTCCTTAAAGAATCAGAGGAGGTGCTGGACCGCTCGCTGGTGCCTTCAGCACCGTCCAGCCGTAACCCGCCAGTAACGGAGAGATAATTTCATCTGCAGGGTTCAGTGACTGCTCAGCGCACTCCTCTGTCATTAATGACGGAGTCCCAGGCGAGTGAAGAGCGAAGGACAATGGTTACTACATTGAGCCAGTTGGCTTGCGACGCATTTGCATGACACTAAGTGCATCTCAATGTAATTAAGATGGACGGCAGTAGAATGTACATTAGACTGCAGTCAGATACACTTTATGAGCTGAAGTCACTGATCGAAGCCACATAGTAATACAGCCGCTCATAAAACGACTATGTGTGGCTCACATGCGGTTTGACAAGTTTTTTGACTTTTCATAGTCTTAACTTTCTTCTTGGACATCAGTTACTGTAGGTATTACAAATTAGGGTGTTTTCACACTTGTTTAGTTGTATAGGTCTTAACAACATTAATTGTTTTATTTTGCATTCATATAATGCTGAAAAGTGTTAGTTTAGTATTGAGTTACAAGTTTTATTAATGTTTTGAATCAGTTATATTTTAAGGTTTTATCTTCATTTTAGTTCAAATTTTAGTAATTTTGTTGTATAGTATATAATTTATTTGTTTATTTATTTATTTATTTATTTATTTCAGTTTTAGTTGTTTAGTTGTAGTCAAGTTAAACTAAATTCAAATGAGAAATGTTGCCTTGGAAATTAGCTGAAATAAAAAGTTGCCATATTATATTTCAGGTTATGTTTGTTTGTTTAGTTATTTTTTTTATTTTTTTATTTTTTTATGGTTTTAGTTTTTGCTTCAGTTAACTATAATAAACTACAATGCCAAATAATTTTGGCCTTTGGGTGCCGTACAATGATGACACACAGAAGAGGAGATGAACCACCTATTTTATTTTAATAAAGAAAAAAAAACTACAAACAGAAATTCAAAGGTTTCCCTTCAGTGTTCTGCCTCAGGCTCAAAGGTTTAACCTGACCAATTTGCAATTCAAAATGTAAAATATAAAAGAAATTACAATAGAAATGTTACACTTTTGTTTTCTTTGTACAGGTTTTTTTAAGCCCCAGGCTGTCAGTTGATTAAAAATTAATTACAATTAAACTTGTGATTTTTTTTGCAGTTAACATGATTAATCTAAGACAACTAAATTTGCTGAAATTGACTTCTAAATATATATCTTCACATCATAATCATCACTTTTATATTACAGTAATGTTTAATTGTGTGGAGGAGTTGATCCACTTAAATAGGGTCTGAGTTGGGTATATTAAAACAGCCTAAGTGTGAAAACATTGTTACATAGAGCATGTTCGTTTTCGTTGTCTGGTTTGACACAATCTAGTGCAACAATGAATTATTTTTATCCATTGTCGTGTTTACAGTGGTTGCTGTGTTGCATTGTTAAACAGATGATGTTTCTAACACCTGGACAAGGATGTTGTTGACACACTCACTTTATATTTTAGCCTTAACATGCATTATTGGAGCTTTTTTTCAACACCCATCATCTCAGAGCAGTGGTTTAGGTGACTGTGTCAAATGTTGTGAGATGTACATCTCTTCACAGAGCCTGTAAGTGAAGAGCTTTCAACAGCCTTTCATCATTCCTGCCCCTCCCATGAGCTCGACTGGGCTTCTCCTCCACTCCCATTCCCTGAAATGGAGCCTGTTACCCACACTTCTTTCCTGCATCTTTTTCCTTTCTTTCTCAGCGTTGACATGACGACAGCTTGTAAGCTACAGGTGTCCGTGCTTGCCAGAGTAATGGTGGAAATAGACTCTTGTACTCAACGAGAGAAAATAACCACTTCACCAAACAAGATTGATTAAAAAAAAAAAAATCCTTCTCATAAACCCACGCTTGGGATTTGAAGGTTTGCATCTTTAGTGGCAGTGGCTGTATTCATGTCAAAAAGAGTAAAAGATTGATAGAGTGTCGTACTCAGAAAACCGCTGCCCCATAGCACAGTTAAATCAGCATCTTAGAACTATTAGCACACATCTTATTGCTTAATTTGAAACACAAACAACCCTCCTCTTTCTTTTGTGGTGTCTCTCTGTCTCGCTTCACAATAAATCGAGAAACTCCTTTGGTTAAAAACCACAAGCAGCATATGATATGATATATGTTGTTGTCTGTCGTGCAGCGGAAGAGTCCCACGGTGCTCTAAAATATTGTTGACATCAACATTTCTGCATTTGTTCTCAATTTAGTTTTTTTTTTTTTCCTTCCCTCTTTCGTTCTCCCAAGTGGACACATTGACATTTTGAACAAAATCAGGCCTGCCACTGGTGCTCTTACAGTAGTAATTAAGAGGAGGGTCTGTCATATCAGCGTTCTGATTCAGTCCTAAAAGAGTCACCACTTATCTTAATCTGTGGAGGCAAGTTTTGCAGAGTACACAAAAGTAGTTGACTTCGTTGTTTTGTGTAAGTGTTATCTGCATCCATTGAGTGGGTTCATTCTTATGTTCATCTCTTGTTAAGCAAACAGAAGCTCTGTTCCAAAACCTAGTGAGCTGCCTTGCTATCCTCTGCGTACTGCCTAGGCAGCATCTTGACACTCTTGGAACCTAATAAGTGACAGATTTGGAACACATAGGCAGCACCAGATACAGTGGACTCGCAATTTATTTCAAGAGACTGATGTTTGTGTTTTTCTAGGCTAACATCATTATACTTTAATACGTATAATCTGCTGAGAAAAAAAAAAACATATACAAATATATACTTCAAAAGATTTTTTTTTTTTTTTTTTAGGTTGTGTTCAGCAAGGGTGCATTAAACTGACAGTAAAGATTTTTACATTGTTACAAAATAAATATATTTCATAAAAACAGTGTTGGAGAAAGTTACTTATTATTACACTATTGTGTTACTCCATAAAAAGTAACTAATTGTGTTACTTTTTATGAAAAGTAATGCATTACGTTACTTTTGTCACCTGGGCTGGGCTTGCTTGTTTGTTTTTTAATAACCAAAAACTCAAAAGTTGTGTTTTTGGCAACTGTAAAGGCCATTTCATACCAAAAATGAAATTAATAAGCCTCCGGCAGAAGGAAGTGCCTCTGTACCTCAATTCTAGTTTCTCTCAATACGGGACAGGAGAGGTGTCAATGAATAAATTGGAAAACAAAGTAACTTGCATTACTTATTTGAAAATGCAACTCAGATATTTCATTGTAAATTTAAAAGTAATGCATTACTTGAAAAAGTAATCTGATTACGTAACTTGCGTTACTTGTAATGCATTACCCCAACACTGCATATAAATACTCTCATTTCATCAAAGAATGCAGTAAATGATAAATCACAGTTTCCACAAAAAAATGTTAAGCAGCACAACCGTTTTCAACAATGATTATAATAGGAAATGTTTCTTGAGCAACATATCATCGTATTAGAATGATTTCTGGAGGATCATGTGAGGTAATCAATGCTGAACAATAAACTCTGCCATAACAGGAATAAATTGCATATTAAAACATATTGAAAAGAAAATTAAAATTTGATATCATCATAATATTTCACAGTTTTGCTGTTTTTACTGCATAAGAGACTTCTTTCAAAAACATTAAGCCATTAGTATATGTAAATTAAATTTTACATATACTAATGTTTTTTTTTTTTACTAACACTATAAACTATTTTCTATCAGTATGACTAAACTATTTTTTTATCTGGTGGTATAACTAATTTGCTGACCTTTTAAAACAGTTCAGAGCAGGCTTACGATACCTTAAAATGCTGCCTTTATAGGCCACTCATTAGGTTTTTGAAAAAAGCAAAAAATATGCCATACTGCCGAAACACTGGTTTTCGTATGAAACGCTCAGCATCTTAGAATATCTAAGCATCAGCATCTAGAGCTCACCTGTTGAATAGAGAGCTCTGATAACAGCGCTCAGGGCTGTAGTTGTGTTTTCTAATCTCGTTTGACCTTTCTAGAGGTGAGTGACAGCTAACAACTGTGAATGATTCTGCTTTTGTGAAATGTGCATAACAGATCGGATGCAATGGAACTGTTAGATTTTCACTCCGGTAAGGTCATTATTGCCCCCCTCCCCTCACCCCTATTTTTTCCTTTCACTTCCTGCTCATTCGCCTTCTCTGCCAAGTCCCTCAAATGGATGTACTCCATTATCAAAATTCAATTTTTGCCTCCATCGCTGTGGTCCTCTCATAGCAGCGCGGGCCATTCAACCAATCCTCCTCTCTGCCTGTCTCATCAGCATCTGCTGCAGGAGGGCAAATAGTCTTAATTGTGTTTGGTGAGAAGCGACCACCTCATGACTAATGAGCCCTACAACCCCGCAGAGAAACAGCGCTGCAGCAAGCACCCCAGCATCTCCAACCCTCTGATGACTTTCCACCACAGGGACTGGGTCATGCTGATGGGTCAGGCATTCTGTGGTTGGGTAACTGTCTCTCGCTGTACTTAGGGTCTGATGAGCAAATGCGATTACAGAATGGAGGGCAAATTGACCCCCTTTACTTAATGATGGTTCAGAGGAAATGGAATGAGACCGTCTAGGTGTGTTTGTTCCTATTGTCAGTTCTGTCTTGTCTGGGATATCGGTTACCACATCCACTTTCTGAGAAATTGTTCACAACTTCCAAACTCTTTATAAACTAATGATTTTTTTATTTTATATTTTATTTTATTTTATTTTTTGTTTTATTTTATTTTATTTTATTTTATTTTTAAGCTTTAGTTAATGATTTCCAAATTTAACAAGAGTGTGATTTACATCCAGAAGATTGCCATTCACCGAAAAAGAAAAATTAAATGCCTCCATCCCTAAAAAGTGTTAAAAGAGAAAATGAAAGTTAAACAAAAAAAAATCATAAATAACTCATATAAATTTCTGTTTATTTATTTGAATGTCAGTACATTTTTTTTCTTATAACTATTATGAAAACAGTATTCAGTGAAGAGCTAAGATAATGTCTGTATATGGCACACTGGCCAAAAGTATATTGTTTTTAATGCAGTGGTTATTATTTCTCCTACACCTGTCGCATTAAATTAATAATAAAAAAATACATGACTGATGCTAAGCCTGAAAAGTCACAACTTGTTATTAAATGGACTTATAATATGACACATTTCTTCTCATCTTGCTTCCAGCGCAGTAATATGCAGCAAGCTGCCAACAGGCATAGAGGGTTAGAACAAAGTACAATACTCATCAAAACTGTTTTCTTTATTCTACTCTAATTAACAGTGTCACAACTAAAATAAACAAACAGCAAATTAACTAAATAAACCCACTGTAGCACAAATGACTAAATTATGTACAGTTCTACAATTCCTTTTTTAATAAGCATAAGGAGTAAATACTGAAATAAAGATATGATATAAAAAATCATTAAATTTAAATCTGACATATTTAATAAGGTGTGAATCACACCTTATTAAATGTCAAATTTAAAATGTAAAAATTTAATACATTTAATACATTCCCGAATTTACCACATGATATATTTAAAGAACTTTTTTTCACCACCCCCCCCCACCCCCCCAAAAAAGCTGCTTTTTGACTTTGCTGTTTATTTAGAACATTGACAGTTTAAAAACCTGACAGACAATAATGCAAAACTTATTACACTCTGTTTATATCATAGTGTCTCATCTGAGAGTAATAACTGTGTGCATAAACAATCTTTGCATCAGTTGGGAAAACAAGTGATGTGACTTATATTACAGTATGCCCTTCTTTATTATTGTTATTATTATAATTGAATGATCATTTTTAGAATTTAAATGCAACTGCATTTTTAGGCTCTTACTGCAAATGTCGCTGTTGATAGTTAGCAGAACTCATTCAGCTCTCTGTGATCATTTGTTCAAGGGTATTTATTCAATCCTATTGAAAATAATGGTCCACTCACTTTAATTTAATACGAGGGGCTACAGTAAATGACAAAATGAAATATTCGTATTTAAACACTTCACAGGGCAGACGACTGTCTCCCTCCTCTCAGGCTGTCTAACATAAATACCTCTTGTTTGCGTTTGAATGGGATTTGACCTTCAACCCTACACTTTATTTTAAAACGGACAAAGCAGGGCAATTAGCTGAGCGCAGCCCCGTCTTTCCCAGTGTCCTCAAGCGTCCTGCCTCCACTGAAGTTCCATTAATTGCCTTCCTTTCTCATTCAGTTGTGTTGGCCCAACTGCAGAACAAACATGTTTACAATCTGGACCCATTGCACAATTCACAAATTTAAGCTCTCCGTTGCCCGAGCCTTTGCCTCTGGATGGAAGCGCCGACGAGTACCCACGTCCCAGTTCTCATTTGTGTAGCATCGCACAGAGGGTATTATTTACCTCTGGTCTGGCTGGAAGCTCGAGGGACGGTCCGCCCATATGAGCTCGCAGCTTATAGACGAAGTTGTCCATCTGTTTAGACAGGAGGGATGGAAATGATGCATTTTACAAAGGCAAACTTAAAAGGGGTGTCCTCCGTACACTTTATTTATATTCCTGAATCATTTGTGGGAAATTGCAACTGTTTTTTTTGTTCCTCTCATTAGTCTTTCAGTCCAGTTAGAAATGAAAACATTTTTCTCCAGCAATATTACACCATGTCGAACTTCAAAGCATGCTGACCAGATTTACAGGAAGTGATACCAGACTTCATCCCACCGTCGAGGAAGTGGAGGTGTCACAATGTTCATAACACACACACACACCTCAACGATAGGATGCTGCTTCCCTCACACAAGATGACCAGATGGTATCTAGTGTTGCTGGGTGGAGAGGGGAAATTGTGTAATTCTCTCTCTCGCTGGTTTTTCAACATTTGTTGTTTATTGCAGCTTGAGAAATGCCACAGAAAATGTTGTGTTAGCTCAAAAAACAGTTGCACCCAGACATTTTGGGGTTGTTAATTGAGCGGGCCACCCAGTGCTTCCACTTCTGTTTAGTCTGTCAGAAGTAGTTTATTTCTTCGGCCTAAACAGCCACCAAGTTGCAAACAAAAACCTCCTCGTGCCTCTTTGGCTTTGCAGGGGCCGACATTTTGTGTTGACAGAAGCCAGAATGTAGATGTGCTTGTGTGGGAGGAAGAGATTAAAATCTCACAGTGTGCACCCCTTAAAAAAATCCTTGGTTTTTTAAAATGGTATCATTGTTTCCCTTCTAATTCCATTATCCTATTTCACAAACAACAAAACCTGTTTACTTTTATACTTTTGACAAAAGTCTTATTTTTGGAGCTCAAACCGCATGTTTCTGTTCCATTTCTCCAGATATGCGCAAGAAAATACTAGCGGCAGATCTGCAATCTCTAATCTTATGTGGATTAAGGCGAGTAATTAAGTGCAATAATTGTGCAGTCTTGTTCGTTTAAACATTTGTTATTGTAATAATTGGCACTGGAGTCCCTCCAAAGCCCAGGTTTTCTGTCAGAATGACACGCAGCGGGGCACATGGAAGGAGTATTACAGTGATTCGTCTACAGAGATCTTGTCAGCTGTACAGTTTAGGTACACACACTCTCAAACAAGGAACAGAATGAGTGAAAGGGTCAGGATCTATTAAAAACTCAAGCACAAGAATTATGGTCGGGCAGGTTAAATCGGTAGAGGAGAGGACAGGGCAAAGAAAGATTTTAAAAGAACTGGGAGGTAGGGCCTCTGAGTAAGGATGGCATGAATACAGTGGAGAATAGGACTTTGCTGACAGCGTTTATGTAATTTAATCTGACCATCTGGGGGAAAATCAAACTAATTTGAAGAGCTCGGGAGGGAGAG
>JAFVLL020015938.1:0-16849 GCA_021397915.2 Tor tambroides | reverse complement strand
CTTTTGCAATCAAAACCTCCCAAATAAAGCAAAAACGATACGATTTGAAGTCGAGGCACTCTACGGCACACTTTGTTATTAGGCTCCCTCTTGGCAACTTGATCTCAAAGTAAACTGATCCTCTGTCAGTGTGATATACCAACCTCACGTCACTTCCAAGTAACGGCCTGCAAATGGAGCCCAGGGTATTATTGCCAATAACTAATTGGTTTTTCTTGAGTCGTTAATAACCTGATGTCGAGACTTAAGGAACATCAAATTCAAGTATACAAACCGTTTCAAAAAGCATTTAACACTGTATATTTAGTTCCCTAATAATAAGGCTATTAAATATCTAAGACAATGTTATTTTACTTTGAACAGTTTAGAATTATGAATAGTAGGCTACCTCTATTTCTAGCTCACGCACAATGGCATGCTTATTCGGTTTATGGGCTAAAATCATAGTAAATAAATAACTTAAGTAGCCTAGTAAAGAGATTGTTTAATTGGTTGTTCTCTGTAGCCTACATTTATATATGAGATACCTCTACTGATCGTGCAATTCTGTTGGAAAAAGAGGATTTTTTTTATAAAACGTGACAGTTCATTAGGACAAATCGTTCAGCATCCATGCGCTATATATTTTCATACATCCAGACATTCATGTTCCATTCAAATTTAAATAATTGGCTTTTGTATTACTAAAGCCAAAAGAAATTATAATATTATCTGGAAAATATTTACGTTGTAGCCTAGTTCACAATGTATCTTTTTTTTCTGTATAAACCAGAGAAGAAACATTTTTAATTATTCAGGTAGGCTATTTGTATAGTATCACTTTTTACAAAAATATTGCTCCAAAGCAGTTTTATGCCTTGAAAGGCAGACGACGATGAGAATGATGCAATACATTGGTTCATCTAATCTTTACCTTATGCACACGAAAAGGGAAGGAACTAATTATTATAATTAATATAATTATAACTAATCATTATAAATAATCAAATTAAAATAAAATATTGTAAATAACAAGTGTATGCTTCACAAAAGCAGGCTATGTATGCTTTTTATTTCTTACAGTTAAAACTATGCCTATCAACAGAATCAAATAGTGATTTATCTCATTATTTCAGATGAGTCTTTAGACTAAATGTTACCTTTCCCATTTTGTTTAATTTCCATTTTCTATTTTATTTTACACTTTTTCTTTTAATCTGACATTTTCCCCAGACCCCCTAGCACCCCCTTGAGGTCCCAAGGGGGTCCCCGGACAGCAGTTTGAAAACTCCTGCATTAGGCAACGTAATGCAGCTGAATCAAAATGTAACAATATTGATAGACCAACGCAGAGGTTGTATAAACTGGCTTTAATAAGGTTCTAGCAGTCAGATTGTGAATAATAGGAAAAACTTTGGCGCACTGGCTGTGCACACTCATAGTGTGTGACTACTAGTAGGCTACAGTAGCCTATCTCTTAACGTTTCTCCATAAAGTTATAATAACCTAGCAAAGTATGTGCAGAAACGAAGATTTCTTAAAACTTACCTCGGTCAGTACGTCAAGATAACTGAAACTTTATCCAAAGCGATTTTTTTAAGTTATGACACCTGACTTCTATTCGAATAAAAATGCAATTAGAAATCGAGGCAGGAAAAGTAAGGCATCCTTCAAGATTGAATTCTGCTGCACGCTGTCGGTCTGAACTGATTGTCCTGAGTCAGGACGGGACTCACCTGTTGCGCTGCGCTGTTGTGCTCCGCTACAGATGACTGCTGCGCGCGACCTGCCTCAGCCGCGCAAACACGCGCCTTAAATACACATTTTAACTTCCTGAACGCGACCATGTTTGATCTTGTCTCACAAACATTTCACCCAAATTTTGAAAGTGCCTGCAGCGACATAACCCCATGTAGGCTATTTGAATGCCAGTTGAAAAAGAACCTAAATGGTAGTTCTATGAACTGCATGTTATGATGTAGTCTGATTCCTGTAGACGCCCATAGTGATCTAAATCACATTAGGATTTTTGGCTTGTCTGTGTGGGACGATTTTATATTTGCCCCAGGTGTGGTTTTCTGCAATTATTCTTCCAGGAATAACATTTCAGCCAACGCTGGGTGTTATTGTATTTTCAAAAATACATTAAAATGTAATCCATACATGCAATGACTTGAAGACACCTCTTCTATGATGAACGTGTTTTCAATTTCGAATTAAAATTTATATTTGTAGGTTTGAGAAATAAATGTGAAAAAAACAAGAAAATAAAGAGAAAATAATAAAGAAAAAAAGATTTAAATGATTAAATAATCTTATATTATTATCACTATAACATTGATCATAGTACACAGTGTGAAAATTATTTAAAAAAAAGAACTGATATTTCCATAATAGTGCATTATATGTATGTGCGGTTTTCTGCCTATTGATTTATTTACTGACATTGACATAAACAAAGTTTACAAAATCCTTATACATTTGAAACCTAAGCCAGATATTGAGAACCTGGGGGCTAAAACACTATAAACTCCAGTGACACTGGGTCAAATACAGATTCATTTGGCTGGAATCACTGTTGTTCAATCAGTTGGATTTTCAGTACAGGTATCCAGTGGTAAGATATTTGTGGCTGACCATGACTAAAACCTCTTTTACAGTGTGACAGTTCTGACAAGTGCTGTGTGATGTTTACTTGAATGTTAAATCCAAGACATTTAACAACCTTTTTTTTTTGTTTGTTTGGTAAGAATGAGAAATCTTGCTGTCACTTTCAAGTGTTAATGTCTCTGCTCATGGCACTTAAAGTGTTGCAACAACAGCTGGGGCTGTGAAGACTCTCTCATAGTAGACACTGTAGCTGTGGGTAGCGCTCTTAATAGAACATCTTCAGTGTCTCACCGGATGGCGTGCTTCTGGAGACAGGATGACGGGACGTTAGGGCAGCTGTCCATTTTTAGGTGTCATTGTGCTTCAGAGAGGCGGATGTGGAAGGCCTCAGTGCGGGTTGAGAAAATGACGTAGTATGTTTGGAGAGGCTCTGAATCTGTAAAGAATCAGATCAATCCCGCATTATACAAAGCCTACATAATCCTATTGATTGAAAACATTAAACAGAACCTAACAATTAAGGGCTGATTATATTCACACTTCAGCTTTAAAGGGATAGTCCACCCAAAAATGAAATAGCTGTCATCATTTACTTACCCTCATATCGTTTCAAACCTGTATGACATTCTTTCTTCTGCAGAACATGAGATTTGGAATGACATGAGGGCGAGTAAATGATGACAGAATTTTCATTTTTTAGGTCAGCTAGCCCTTTAAGGCACACAGCACTAATGTTTCTACACTGACATATGCATATACAGAATAACCACAATTAATCACAATTGCCACAGAAAGTGAAAAAGATGTCTCACATATTTAGGCAAAAAAATATCCTCATAGTGCATTTTTGTTTCTTTATCTATTATCTTGCCTTGATAAGTCTATTAATTCTTAATATTCTTATGTAGGCCTATATTAGATTTAGTCTTTGCAGATACCATAACGACATGTAGAGTCAGCTATTTCTATTCACTGTCTGAGAGATTGGTTTTGTTGAATATATAGTACTATAGTAATTGTTTTTTGAATGAATAACAACAAAAAATAATGGGATGATTAATCATTCTAATTTAAATGTATTTAAATTTTATGTATTTATTTATTTTCTATTAATTTCAATAAAAGGAAAATGAATTCAAATTAATTACGTATTCAAAGGTATTTAAACATTTACATTTACTAAACATTTACATCTACTAAGAACTGATGTTATGATGAAAGTTCAACTCATTTGTCCTCAGTCTTCAGTCCTTTAAGATTTAAGCTAATAGCAGTATAAAGAGCAAATGTGAAGCACACAGTCTATCTCTCACAGTGCAGCACAGAGTGTAAACGTGACAAACCTCCTCCTCCTCACATCAAGTACAGGAAACCAAAGACAGACTTGAACAGACACTATGACTGCAGCAATAGGTCAATACTTCTGAAACACTGACGTCTATTTTTCTTTCTCTGCTTTCTTCTACGGCAGAGACTTTCTGCATCTCTTTAGGGAGTACGTGATTGAAATAGCTGCGTAAAGTAGCCGTGATAATGGTTTGAGGTTTCAGGCTTCTCAGAGCGTTCACTCTTATGAGAAGAAAGAATGAGACGTATACAAGCTTTCACGACCACAATGTTATTTCTAAATTTGAGACTACAGCTCAACCAGAGAGCAATCAGAGATGGCGCATGTCTTAGCAGCTCTTTAAAAAAGGAGACATTGATTAGCCACACACATCTCTCAATTCAAACCACGCATGTGGGAATTAATGTTGAGAATGCATACATTCCTATTGCTGTTCAAAACACAACAGCATTATATTTCTACGTCAGTATACAGACTGATGTGAGAACTTCTAGCTATCACAGAACTCTAAAACAATCTCCCAAACAGTTTTGTCTACAACATTTATGAGCTAAACACAATGCTATCAGTAACAAAGCAGATTATGAGAAATAAGAATCCATCTAATTTAATTGGACTAGCTCCTCTTGCCACCAAACCACAGAAAATCAGTCAGCAAGCAGGAGGTGTTTAGGGGCGCTCACACCTACAGGTTATCTGATAGTGGGAGTTTCTCACCAGACCTCAAACCACTGGCAGTGTTTCTGTTCACTACAGATATGGAGGCCTGGAAACATCAGGGAAAATTTATGCATCAGAATCAAAATTACAGGAAAGTTTCTCTCTGTAAAATCAAACTTCGTCATAGTATTGGAGGAAAAAATACCCATCTAGTAATATCCATCATATAAGTAATTGGTTTTAAAAGATGTCCAAAAAATGTGTTTGTGTGTTGTGTCATGCAGCTACTCTGAGCTTTAACTTATACAATGCATTTGGATCATTTCTGACCCAGACGTTTTTGGTATGGGAAACAAATTTAGAAAATGTGACAGGATATTTTTAAACAAGTTTTTTAAATGATAAAGCCGTATAAAAATATTAATATTTATGTAATATTTATTTTAAAACATTTAATATTTTATAGCATTTTTAATAGAAAATATACAAATAATAAAATATAATAAATATAAATTATTTTTTCATATTTTCCACTTTTAGGAGTGAATTTTACTGCTAAACATGAAAACACTATAAACAGACAATAAATGCAAGTGACATCGCAAATAACGTATATCAACTGAACTGCAGCAAGTGTTGTAGAGCAAAAGTTTTAATGACAAGTAGTCTAAATTTGTCAAAATATATTTTCTTTGAAAACATTCTAGAATAATACTGATGTTGTTTTATTAGAAGAAAGTGTAAGTTTATTAAAAAAAAAAAGTTTGTTTTTTTCTTGTGTCACACTGGTTTTGCTATAGTTTAAGTATTTTTTTTTATTACAATGTTGTAAGGTAGTAATAACATGAGATTCACATGGTAACATGAAATTTTTTGAAGTACAAGTTTATGTTTTACTGGGTCAAAACTCGCCCAGAATGTGAAAAAAAGGCTGCAGTTATAAAAAGGGTTAGAAATCTGTGTATTAATACTAACAAAGGGATTTTTTACTATGTGTGAAATCACAAACTAAAACTACCAAAACTGATGATTCATCCATATATGTTAGTTGCAGACTGATTATTTGTCCTGTGGCTTTATTCTCTTCTTGTTGCACCATGTGAACAGCAGTTTATCTCACTAACACCTTTTTGACAACGCTATGTGGCAAGACAATAATGAACCAGGCGGCATGGTTAACCGGTTACAATGGGAGGAGGTCTTCCGTTATCTTTGTAATCAGCTATGCTCATCGTGAACCTGCACGCCTGGGTTTCTGGTTGTAAATCTATTGAACAGTGGGGGGCAGACGTGTTGAGAGGTGCTAAGAGTTTCCTGGCCATTGTGTTGCTATTTGAGAAAATGTTCTCTCAATAAGGAGAAGTTTGGCTCCACAGCATGCGTGCGTGATCATGGCTCTGATATTGTGACACGTGTATTTGACTAATTTCATTTCATGTCAGAAGTTTCGTTTTGGTTCCTCTGTGCCTTGATGTGCTGCAATACTTAGCGTTAGCATGCTCATACATGTGTTAGCTTCACTATGTAGCTTCTGACACAGTAACACAGAGTCTAACTGTAATCTGCGGTCTTACTGGAAGATTTATTTGTCTGGGTGCGCCACCTCGGCTTGACAAGATGTGTAAAACGTGGCTAGCAAGTGAGAATCAAAATTTAGAAAATCTTTACGTCTCAGAATAAGTTGCAGTTGAATTTCCTTGCTTAAAGTCACCATGAAATTAAAATTCACCCTGTCTATTTTGTAACTGCATGTTATCCGGAAGTAAGCTATTTTCTGTGAATGTGCGCGACTTTCACTTCATTAAGCGCAACAGGCAAATAACTAGAAGAATAACAAAGAGCAGTAAACTGTAAAACTATTTGCACTACAAACCAATGTGTTTATGATTATAATGTTAAATTAAAATAATATGATAACAAATACAAGTTTGCAATATCATGCAACATAACAGACTGGTTTTGTACAGGTAAAATAACTGAATGTATGCGATATATATGTTTCTTTCTTTTTTTTTCCTCGTAAAATGTTATAACTCTGATAGAAAGAACCAAGTCCTCACCCTACATTGTTTCTTTTACGATAATGTTTAGGCCCATTCATGCCAAGAACGATAACTAGAAAGATGAAAGTGAAGTGACATACGGCCAAGGATGGTGACACATACTCAGAATTTGTGCTCTGCATTTATCCCATCCAAAGTGCACACACACAGCAGCGAACACACACACACACACACACACCGTGAGCAGTGGGCAGCCATTTATGGCACCCAGGGAGCAGTTGGGGGTTCAGCACCTCAGTCGTGGTATTGAGGGTAGAGAGAGCACGCTGTACATTCACTCTCCCCACCTACAATTCCTGCCAGACCTGAGACTCGAACTCGCAACCTTTCAATTACGAGTCCAACTCTCTAACCATTAGGCCACGACTTCCCCCTAAAAAGATAACTATAATAATAACTATATTATCGTCCACCCCAACATATGTTTTTATAAGGTTATGTTGTCCATCGTTTTATATCCTCGTGCTCTTTAATGTTGAGTAGATTCTGATTGGGTGTCAGTGTTTTTATCATTCATCAGTTAGTAAAAATGTTCTAAAAGTGATACCAACAATATTGTTCCTCCACTTAGCTATTCTCATAAAATTGGAAGGATTATTAAAACTTTAGTTATAGTTACCGTCTTTGGTGTGGACAGGCCTTCACACTCAACAAATCAAATAATGGCAAACAGAAGCATAACCATACTTGCTTGACACACGATAACAAACCTCATTAAGGGTAAGTAACTGATAAGTAATTTTAAGTAATTTGATAAGACTTTTACGTTTCATTTGTGAATTAGCATAACCATACATACTGATTGTCCAATCACTCATGAGCAAAACTGGCATTCAGTCTGTGAAGCTATGGATAGGTACACTGCTGGGCCTATTGAAGCACAAAAAGAGAAACTGATGTGCCATGAATGAAGAAAGGTCAAACATACTTGAATTTGTAACTCTGTGATCTGATTTTGAAGAACTGCAATGATGGTCATGTTCGGTGCTTCTTTGTCCTGCTTTTCTTTTTGCTGGGGAAAAGGTAAACACCTCTTAAATTTACTGAAGCACAGCAAATGAAGCCACAATATGAGCAGCAAAAAGTAGCATTCAGTGTTTTAAAATCAGACTTAAACTCATCAGAATCTTTTCGTCTACCACCATCGCACCAGACTAGCCCATCCGGTGGAGAGCTCTTTCGCAGGGACATTAATGCAAGCAGTCGTCTGTTTCACATCATTGTAAAGTGAGATACAGTGTTGCCATTTTCTTGCAAAATCACTTCTGCATAAAAGAGCTGATACACAAATGCAATGTGGAG
Organism: Tor tambroides; assembly: GCA_021397915.2. Classification (NCBI taxonomy): domain Eukaryota; kingdom Metazoa; phylum Chordata; class Actinopteri; order Cypriniformes; family Cyprinidae; genus Tor; species Tor tambroides. The sequence goes on along the minus strand of JAFVLL020015938.1, from coordinate 8,887 downwards.
GCCTGGTCTGAGTGTGTGAACTACGCCAGCATCTGAAGATTTGGCCAGCAGAGTGAGAAAGATGTTATCATAGATCTGCTTCTAGAAAAGCAGAAGATACTGGTTCCCTCAAAGCTGTTTGGGTGATCAACAGACAGGCCACTCTTGCACTAAGTCATGTGTGATGAATAAATGGAACAGCTGCTGATCTGAGCTTTACAAATGAAATATGTTTTTGTTTTTGGACTGTGATTAAAGCTCATGGAAAAGGCTTGTATATTGTGAGGTGCTTTCATTTCCTCTGTCAGTGACTGTCAATGAGTTAAGGAATATTCCAGGTTGCTAGTTACGCTCAATAGACAGCATTTTTGGCATATTAATTATCACAAAAATCACCAAAAAAAATTACCTTACTTACAATGGAAGTAAATGAGGCTAATATTTGGAGGTTTTAAAAGCAGAAATGTGTAGTTTAAAATTTCATAAAAGCACTTACATTAATTTGTCTGTTAAAACTTGAGCATTATTTGACTGTAAAGCTGTTTAAATCATATTTTTAGGCATTTTAGTGTTCGTGGCATTGTGTTGTTGTTTTAAAACTGAATAACTTTACACAGAATAATGTTATTTAGCAAAAAAATATTTTCACACCAGAATCATGTTAACGATCATATTGTTTACACCTTGTGGCTGTGCTATTGAAACAGTGTTTTAGTATTTTAACATTGGCCCTATTCACTTCCATTGTAAGTGCCTCACTGTATCTCAGATTTTTGCTTTTTTGAAAGAAAGCGTAGACAATTGGGAATCACTTTTTGTGGCGCTGTCGACTGCGCTTAACTTGTATTCAAGCTAAAATATTCCTTTAACACAGAGTTGGGGTGAGTGAGAGAAATTTAATGATGCTCTTGGTCCAGACCAGGATTAATTTAGCCTGAAGGAAGTCAGCGAGGGTAAATGACAGTGTAATTAGACACCTCCAGACTGTCAAATAGCAGATGATGTCAGGTGTGGTGTTACCTTGTATTGAACAGTTGAATACTGCTGTCTGCTCTGTTGTAACTGGCTGCACAGATCTTGGTTCTGTGATGTCAGCTCCTGTAGATGATCTTGCTGGCTGTTTACGTGCTCTTCAATTCGATTTAGCTGGTTACTGTAAATTTTGTTCTGTAGTGAGAAGAGAATCGTTAAAATTAGAGGACTGAATTAAGTCACATTTAACAACCCCATGTCAGGACATAGTAAGTGATTTCAGTTTGTCAGAATCTGATTTAGGTGTCCTGTCTTACGCACCCATAGACATTTTTAGACATCTTTGTAATGTTTCTCAATCAGAGATAAGAATAATTTTGAAATCTCAGGATGTTTCATCATGATTCAATGACAGCGACAAATTCTCCAGTTGGTAACTGAAATATGTATGCATTTGAAAAAAATAAACAAATCATGATTAATATAATTACCAAAAAGTTAAAAAGGGGGTTATATCTCAAACGTTGGAAAAGAAGACAAATACTGAAATGCAGTAAATCAAAAGCAATTATTATAATACATGATTATAATATGAAGAAAAAAGTTTTTAAAAACTTTATTATATATTAAACTAAATAATATTACATATTATTTAATATTATATAACATCAGCAAGTGTCCCATTTTTTAATTTTCCTAATCAGTGTGAATAATGAATCACCACCAGCCACATATTCGCACACCGAAAAAACTGGTGTAAGATTTTACGATGAAACAATTTTCACTAATAAAGTAGCCTACATTTCACTAATAATTATACAAATGGCAAGTGATGTTGATTTCTATATTAAAGTTCATAAACAGTAGTAAATTAATACAGGAATCTAATTAAACATTTCAGCATGGACTTAGTGTCCATGCTATTCCAGCAGAATAATCAATCACATTAGGGCAGTCGTGGCCTAATGGGTAGAGAGTTGGATTTGTAATCCAAAGGTTGTGGGTTCAAGGCTTGGGTCTGGCAGGGATTGTAGGTGGGGGGAGTGAATAACCAGCACTCTCTCCATGCTCAATACCATGACTGAGGTGAGGTGAGCAAGGCACCAAACCCCCAACTGCTCCCTGGGCTGCCCACTTGCTCCGGGTGTATGTTCACTACTCTGTGTGTGTACTTGGATGGGTTAAATGCAGAGCACAAATTCTGAGTATGGGTCACCATACTTGGCCACACACCACTTCCCTTTCCTTTCCCAAAGTTGGTTATTTCGGTAGAAATTCTTAAAAATGTTTGTTTCATAATTTATTTTTACAATGAAGTTTTGAACTTTTCAAAAACCTAAACATTTGTGTAATTTCAGATTTAAGTTAGATTTTGAATAGTATTTCCACTGTGACCCAATTAAATACACAGACGCCAGTTTCTGCCCACCCTGATTTTGACGCAAACACACACACACACACACACACACACACACAGATAAAACATCACGGAAGTATGAAATGAAGGTTAACTTCATAAGTCTGATTCGACACTTAGGCTACATTTTTACGGGCTGTTAAAGTTGAGTTTAAAAGTTCAAAGACTGATTGCGGCAATTTCTTTCTTTTGTCTTTTTCCTCTTTTTTTCGGAAAGAAAAAGACAACAAATACAGTAGAAAGTTTGTGAGCCGTCATCCTCTCTATCACGCAGCACGACTGAAGCGAAACGGATTGTGCGATTCACACAGCGCTGCTGCCTTGATCTGCGTCGTGTCCTCAGCGGCTCATGATGATCAGTGCGCGCACCAGTGGTTTGTTCAAGCAACGCCGCAAGCGCAGTTTAATTTCCACACTTTAATGGAATTTATAGCTTCTGAGGAAGAATTATCTCAACGTGCAGATCTGTATGCGAGAGAGAGAGAGACTTTTATTGGTTTATTGGAGAGACTCAAATTTTAATCTAGGCTATACGCTTTCGTTGTTCACATCTGTTATTATCCCCGTGCACGCGTGCCAATGCAAGTGTCATAGGTTGTTATATATTTTTATAATATCATATATAAATATAAATGATATATTAAACGCACTTAATATTATAGTGTCATATTTTTATTTTAAAACCGTTCCAGGAGTAAGTGACCAGAACTAAACGTATTGCTCTTCTATCTCTCATACTGCAGTGCATAAAGCTGTAACCCAGCAGATATTATCAGATGAGGGTTTTAACCTCTGTCTGCAGCTTCATCAGTCTGTGGCGACTCTCTTTAAGCGCGGCTTGAGTGAGCGTTTCCTTCAGTCTTGTGCTTAACAGCTCCACCTGCAGTTCATTCTGTGCGCTGCTGACCTTCTGATGACCTCCGCAATGCACCTGCTGCCTCTGGGAGAGAGACCGTGAGGTTTTGATAACTGAGGTTTTGGTATATTGAAAACTGAATATCTGCTTTTCTCAACCCCCCTCCAAAGTTACCTGCCATTTCTCCTCTAGGTCTTTAATGTGTTGTTTTAGCACTTTGAGTTCAGTAAGTGCCTCTGCTTCCTGCAATCTACAGCTGATCAGCTCCGTCTGCAGATACATCACACTGTCCTCATTAGGCATAGTGCTGCTCTACAACACAAACACACACACACACACACACACACACACACACATTTTTGATTATGGAAGCAACCCCAAAACTGTAAACATCAGCATGTGATGTCTAACACGCTTTAACTTACTATAGCCTATGAATAAACTGCTGCAAGAATGACCTATTTTTGTAGGGCAAAACCTGGAAAAGAGTTAGCATGTGAGTACTTCCAGTTCCATCGTCCCATCCTGAAGTCAATCATGCTTTTGAAAACTATTCTAACTCAACCTCTCAGGAATTTTTTTAAAATTTTTTTTGCTTTTTTTTATTTTTTAAATAAAGACTGAAAGAGATTAGCGATGATGACATTTAACTTTTTACTTCTGACGATTGCATTTAGGGTTCAGAATCCTTCATAGTTGATACTGTTAAGACTATCATGATTAACAAAATGCATTAGAATCTAAAACTTTTATTGGTCACAAGTAATCCAAAAGCCAATGGAAAAGTCCTACTGACTTTTTTTGTGGTAGGAACCAGGGTGATGCTAACTTCTGGGTTGGCCTACAATATTAGGTCATCACTGCAGCACTCTAAGTTAATGCTTCATATTAAATTATGTAAAACAAGTTTGCATGGAAGATTTGACTTCATTTTGACCTCTTCCATCTGCAAGATGTTTGCCTGCATCTCTTTTAAAGCGCTTTGTGACCTGGCTATGTTTAGCCCAGTTTTCTCCAGCTCTTTCTTCAGCTGTGACACCAGTTTTTCTGAGCACCTCTGGAAGGTTGGCACATGTGGGAGTAAAAGCATGAACATATCTTTAGAAAAAAATAATTAACATTTACATAAAGGCACTGCAATACACTTACCTTCTCCAGTAAGGCAAGCCTCTGCTTTAAATGTTTGTTCTCTGAGGAAAGTCCCTTGAGATAAGGCAAGAGAATAAACTAAGTATTTGCATTGGCTGAAAATGGCTTTGGTTTTGATTCATAATCTGAAGACCGATTTTTCTTATATGAAGAGAAACAAACAAGCACTCACATTTAGTTCTTCCTGCTCCTCCAGCTTTTTTGTCTTGATAGATGCATACTCTTGTCTCAGTCTAAACACAAATAAAACAAATAATTTTGTTTGCATAGATAATTGGTATGCATACACGGGAACAAGACAAAAATGGAAGGAAAAACACATACTGTTTCATTCTGCTGGGGTTGTATTTTATTTGATATGCTGCTTCAATAATTCCATCAGGATCTGAAGCCCATGATTCTAGATTCTGCAAGCACTAAAAACAACAGAATCACTCTGAACACCAAGAAAATTCAAAGTGGCAGTATTTCAAAGACATAATGATTGTAAAAACATTAAAAAAAATCCTTAAAGCTAGCAAGTGGCAAACAAAAACTAAACAAAAATTTAGTTTCATTGAGGTGCTCCATTACGTTCATCATTCCCTCTACATCAAGCTTGATGAGTTCTGTCTGCTTCATGTGAAGTAAAGCCAAACCAACCCGGAACACAATCTCCAAACCCTACAAACACACGTATATAATCACTGATATTGTAATTTGATTTATAATATTTGGATACTGGTGGTAGTGTTGTTATTGTTAGTTAAAAATAAAACTATTAAAAGGCTTTCTGTAATTGAAAATAAAATGATAATATAAAATAAAATATTAGATGAAAAACTTCAATTTTAAAAAAGAAAACTTAAACCTAAACTCTGCAACCAACTAATAGAAATAAATAAGATTAAATACTAAAATGACTGTCACAGACCGTAACTGTTCAAATTCATGTTAAACTAAATCTGAAATAAAATAGAAAAATATATATATATAAAAAATAGAAATATTAAAAAAACACTCAATACTTTCAAATATTAAAGAAAAAACAACATAATTACTAAAACTAAAATAAAAACTGAAAATATAAAAATAAAAGCTAATTCAAAACATGAATAAACTCTAAAATAGAAAATAAATAATACTAAACTATTACTGGCTGGTTATTTCTGATCTGTTATCTATAAATTTTACATAGAAATTACATGACATGTAGTGTGAAGTGATGTTGATAATGAGATGCAGTTATGATGAGATGCAGTGACGTGATTAATTGTACCTCACACATGAAGATATCAAAAATCCTAATGGCAGCTCTGATCGGTAAAGATGAGAGGAAGATGTTGAGAAACCAAGAGGAGGAGAACATAGAGGTGTGAAAACCCTGAGTCTGGAAGTGGGAATGAAGCTCAGGAAGTTGATCCTATCAGAAAGAGAATAATATTATCATACAACAGATGACCACAATCTCTAGGGGTGAGTGGGGTAAGATGTGTCACCTATTAACTACAAAACTGTGTACCTTTTCTGTCATGTGACCATGTATTGGAAAGCATTTTTATGCTAAACAACATGTTATGTCCAAGGAAATTTTTAGGTAAAATAGTGTATATCTTACAATGCAGTTCAAATGGGTCAGTTCAAAAGTTGAAATTCAAAAGAGTCAGTTCAAATGGGTCATTTTTTATGATTATTTTTTAAAGAATTAATAGTTCATCAAAGAATCCTGAAAAAAAAAGTTTCAAGAAAAATATTAAGCAACACAATTGTTTTCTACATTGATAATAATAAGAAATGTTTCTTTAGCACTAAACCAGCATATTAGAATTATCCTTCAGAAAGATTTTGTGACATTGAAAACTGGAGTAATGACTGAAAATTCATTATTTCTATATTATATATAAAATATACTAAGACATCTTTTAGACAAATTTTATCTAATTTCTCATTGCTTAGAGGACAACATACAACAGTTAGCTAAAAAAGTGACACAGCTTTACCCCACTATCCCCTACTTACAAAACACCAAATCAGGAACAAATCTACAACAAAGTTCTTGTTAAATGTGCAATTCTCAGAAATCTGACATTTATCAGGAAATGGAAAGATACTTCAGCAGATCATTTGTAACATGCTTTATGTGGCTTACTCAGCTCAAGGTTTTTGGAAAAGACATTTTACAAATAATCCATGTGCTTTTAAATAGAGCAGAATTATAAGTGCTTACCTTAATCATAGAGTCAAACTGGTGAATGCAGCAGCCGAGTTCAACCATATTGGATCTATACAGATCCCTCATTCTGAAGTCCTTCATTAGCCTCACAAAAATGTAGAAGGCCTCCTCTTCAGCCATCTAAAAGGTGATCATCTAAATTAATTTACCAGTACTAGCTGCTATAATTTGTAACTACAATTTCAAGATAAAAAGCAATTCATTACCTCTGTGAGCAACAGACCTACAATAAACACACTTCCTTGGCAGTAGCCAATCTCTCGGTCTAAGATTGAGTAAGCCTGAAATTAAAGCCACACTGTGTTATCTTTACTCCTAAAAAGCATAGTTCCTAAGTTTTTTCTGTTTGATCACAGGTAGAGTTTCTCAGTCGTCTAACCTTCAGCACATTAAACAGTGGTTTCTGGCAGGTAGCGACCTTGTTGTGAAAGAGCTGATGTTGAGGGAGGATACGTGTCAGGTCTCTGAGTATCAGCGTCTCAGAGGGAGACGAGCTCTTCAGAAGATCTGAGTACTTCTGCCGCACGGCCACATTCTGAGCGTCACACAACAGCTGCCACACGACAGGCCGCATGTGAGCAGGGACACCCCTCCTGATCAGCACCTGTAGGAAGAATGGAGATGAGACTGAAATCATGACATGAAACTGGTGGATTAATGAGTTGGTTACCTCTTTTTTAAAGATTTTTTTTGGGCATTTTTGCTTTTATTATGATAGGACAGATCAGACATGACAGGAAGTGAAGTGGGAGAGAGATAGGAGGGTGGGATCGGGAAAGGTCCTCGAGACAGGATTCGAACTCGGGACACCCGTAGCGCAACGGCGCTGTATGAGTTGGTTACCTTGATCTGTCCCACTTTTCTCTTGCACCAGTCGTCCCATTCTTTAATGACATTACCCCATATGTCATCCTCAAAAGAGAAGGTTTTGGGTGAGGTGGGACTTTGCAGGACCCCATTCACAGAGTACAGAGACTTATTGTCAGTCTCTAGCAGTCTGCTGAGAAAAACAGCCTGTTTAGGAGTGTAGATATGATGTATACTTCTCAATTTCATACACCAAACAGAACTGAGTGATTAATTATTAGGGAAGATTGACTTAATCCTTGCCATTATTAAAAACCTTTATTCATTACAATAATTCAAAAGTGAGTATTTAAGCTGTGTAAAATTATATGAAACATTGCATATATAAAAAAATTGATAATGTATACATACAGTATTTGAAATATCTAATAATGTTCATTCTGAATGTGCGTATATGAAAATAAATGAAACAAATAAATAAATAGCATAATTTTGATAAATACTATTTTGAAATGTATAATGACAAACAAACAAACAAACAAACAAATATCATACTTTTGATAAGTATATTTTGAGATGTAAGATAAACATGAATATATTATATATTGTGGGATTACAAATTTAAGAATCTGTCTTAGATCTACTGATCCTACATCCTTACATACAATCACCTGAAATATTAAAGTGAAATAGATTGTATTTAGCATTTATGGTAAAGATGATGACATCAGATGAACGATTCTGTTAAACAAAGTATGTAGCAAGAGGTTCCTGCCACATCCTGTTCCCTTATTGTAAGTCAAATGAGCCAAATACTGAGACTCTCACCTTTTCTTTGTAATGGCTCTTGGTGCCTCTGCCCCAGTATTTTAGTACACTGTAAAAAATTTCTGGGATTTCACAGCATGCAACTGTAATATTTCACAGTAAATTACATTATTATCACTTTACAGGCTTTTACTGTGATTTTCACAGTATAATATCGTATTCGGGAATTTTACTGTGAAAATAATGTAGGCGGAGCAGTTACAGGAAACTACTGTGAATTCCTTCCCGCCTCCGCGCGCTGTGTCGTCTGACTGAGCTCTCTCGTCTCCTCCATTTTCTCATCAGAGTCCAACGGATTCAGCGGTAAGTGTTGAAATGTCAAATTAAATGCCTTTTTTATATGATAGTGCATGTAATTTAAAAGTATTAACCAAGTAGAGTTAGTTGTAGGTTCTGTTGTCACGTTGTTAGCGGTTAGCTTACTTGTGTAGGTTTGAGCGCGCCAATTTTTTAAACCATAAACAGACATTGGTTGTAGTAATTGTATCGTATTAAGTTAGTAGCTAACTGTGAGACATTAGCTAATTTTTGGAGCCTCATTTCGAAAAAAAAAAAAAAAATCATTATCTCAACTTTAGCTTTTCTTAGTGCTAACAGCAATCTCTTTCCCTTATTAACGTTAACTGGGCTTCTTCATAATTTTCTCCCCTGCTGTGTGTGTGATACG
>JAFVLL020015934.1:0-12867 GCA_021397915.2 Tor tambroides | reverse complement strand
TTTACATTTTTTTCTGAACTAAATTATTTTATGTAGAAATTACATTTATTTTTATGTAGTATTTACTTCACCACAAAATCATTTTTATCAGTGCAGGTCTTCATCACTAATGCTCAATCAGCACTTAATTAATCACTTAATTAGTTAATGAACTCAACTGAAATAAGTTCAGAGCACTCATAATTGTTAGTTTTAAAAATTTAAATGGTTTAAGGCAATAAGTTTCCTCAAACGGTTTGAGTTACCGTGACTTGTCGGGTATTATTTTCTTTTAGTGAAATCAACAGAAATAAGTTCAGAGCACTCATAACTGTTAGTTATAAAAAACAGTTTGAGTTACCCTAACTTGTTGGGTTTTGCAGTGCATGGGAGCAAGCACTTCAGTGTCTAGTCTGGTTGAGATTTAATCAGAGCTGGTTTACAAACATATAAAGGAGCTTGAAGCACAAACTGACAATGTCATAAAATATCTCATGTGACAAGAGTGTAACCAGGCACATGCCAAATCAAAGAGCACTTCTGTGAAGTAAATCTTCTGCTCTCAGCTGTGGTAGTTTTCACAAATTCATATTTGGATGTATCTAAATTTACTAGGCTATTACACCGGATACATTCTCAGCTGTCACCAAACTTGTTCCCGGAGGGCTGGTGTCCTGCAGTGTTTAGCTCCAACGCTAATTAAACACACCTGAACCAGCTAATAAAGGTCTTGCTTGGTATACTTGAAACTTCAAGGCAGGTGTGTTGAGGCAAGTTGGAAATAAACTCTGCAGGACACCGGCGCTCCAGGACCGAGTGTGGTAACCCCTGATATATATCATTCATCTGGTGATAGGCAAGGTAGGCCATAATATCTGAAGAAAGCTATTCCCAATCATCTTGGTGGCAGGTTCACACATAACCATCTGGAAATACCCCTGTGCAATAAATGAGCTGTAAATGGCATGTAGCTGCTTATTTTATATAAGAGGAATCAGTCACTGGGGACACCAAAGTCACTTACAAAACTCCAAAAAATATCTATAGCTATATCCTATACCTACAATTCACTGCAGTTTCCACCTGAAATGAACCTTAAAACACCAACAACCTTTATTCCTTTTCTTTTCACACAAATAGGCTAAATAATTACAAGGGCATGTTATCGAATAATAAAAGCATATTTTCACTCAATACCTTGTACAATGCTGTTATGACTGTAAAACACTTTTATTATAGACCATGACTTGTAGAAGCAAGCTAAAATGGCACGGTTACTTCAGCAAATGTGTTTTTTTTTTTTTATCTCCCTTTGCTTTTGTTACCTTTTGTTACCTGTGAAACCTTTTACAAATGCAAAACCTTGAACCTTTAAGCACCATTCACTGGACATTTCATTTACAAATTGCCGGGATATGTAAACCGACCAACATAAGATGACAAGATATTGCCACATTCATGTTCATCTGTTTCAGAAGAAATTGAACACTGTTTTAGTGCCACTCACTGGACATTTCATGTTAAAAGTGCCATGAAACATGCAAGAAGCAACATTATATAATTTCGCAGAAACCAACAATGTTTTTTCCAACAACTGGATCCACTTGACTTTTTTTTATTTCTTCTGAATAAACAGCTATTTTTTATGGCTTTTACATTGTCGGAACAGTGAGATTATGGTATTTGCCTGCCAACAGTGGCATAACTGCCATAGCTTGACCCTTATCTTGAGGTCTCATGCATTATCATAGATGACATCTACGATATAGGCATTGGCTAAAATCCACTAAACACCAGTTTTTATCTCAGTTACTGTAAGCACCTTGCTCAAAAGGATTATGGTGGTAACCGCTGACTTTCTCTTTGCAAAGATCAGTCATACTTCACTTTAGCGACCAATTCTCAACTAACTATTAACTATGACTTTTACCTCAATAAACTCCTAATTTGCTGCTTATTAATTAATAGTAAGGTACAGTAAGTTTACGTATGGGGTCGGATTAAGGGATCTAAAATATGGTCATGCAGAATAAGGCATTATGTGCTTTATAAGTACTAATAAACAACCAATATGCTAGTAATATGCATGCTAATAAAAAAATAATTAACAGTGAGTACTGGTCCAGCAACCAGTAACCTGCCCTGGGTTTTCAACACTACACTTCACCAATAAGGAGAGTGCAAACTCATTCCATCATAGGTGCCGATTTATGTTTCTGTTGGTGGGTGCCCAACCTACGAAATGGACTGCAAAATATATTACCAAGAATCAGGTAGTGAGACATTCTTAAGTCATAAATGCTAACATTAACACAGAATAACGGACACCTCACAGATGCAAACGGGGTAAATAATGTTTTGTGTTTTGATTCAAATAAAGTTAACATTGGCTGGCCACATATCACATTATTGATTACTTATCAGAGCTGTTGAAATTGTACTGCCACATAAAACTAGCTAAATATGAGCTACTGATAAAGAAAACTGTCCAAACACAGTTTTATCCAAGTCCGGTTCCAGAATTAAACACTGAGGGTTCTTCAGAAATTAGAGAGTGTGCTCTAGCCTCAATGCACATAAATTTTCACGTATATTTTTTTCGCATAAATATTCTGATGTTATTCCCAAAACTTTGGATCGTGTATGTGGCCGAAAAACTCTCAGGTGCTTTATGCAACCGGGCACAGGTGTTTTGAGCGGTGAGTGGATTCTAACTCTGTTTGGCAATTGCATTCAAGAGATCAACATATATGTCTGTAATTGGCTACATTGCTCAACACTGCAAAAAACACGATGTAAATAGAAACCTTTTGATGCTCTCAAGAGCACAAACACAAATATGCGCTAGATTACGGTGGCTGAGAGAGCTCAACGATAGAAAAAAAACACCTGTAAATTGAGAAAACAAATTCATCAATTTGACAACACACATGCTGCAAATGCTCACAACACAACCAAATGAAGAAACGTTGTTAAATTTAAGTATTGGGTAGGATTAGGGATGTAGAATAAGGTCATGTAGAATAAGGCTTTAATATGTGCTTAATTACTACTAATAAATGGCTAATATTCTAGTAATATGCATGCTAATAAGCAACAAGTTAAGAGACCCTAAAATAAAGTGTTACCAAATTCTTTATTTGGTTGTGTTGTGAGCATCTGCAGCGCGTTTCTTTATTTGTTTGTGTTGTGAGCATTTGCAGCACCTGCTGTGGAACTGATGAAGATGTTTTCTTGATTTGCTGGTGCTTTTTCTATTTGCATGTGTTTTCTGAAGTTGCGGTGCGTGGAGCTCTCTCGGCCACCATACTAGATAGTTTGCCAGATCTGTTTCGCCAATATCCCGTGGGTGCGCATCCATTCGGCGCCTATGCATTCCATCACTACCAAAAATGATGCAATCAAAATTACTACATTTGAAAATGTATATTGAAATTGTCACAGCCGTGACCTCAATGACCTTGACTGAAGCACCCTCTCGATTGTGGTGTGTCTTCTAGGAAATGTATACAAGCAATAGCGCTGTCCTGTAATTGTTCTGGTATAAATTGTTTGCACATTTAACGTCAATAAAAAAAATCATAGTAAATGCACCTGCAAATTTGTGCAAACAATTTTAGTATTCATTTAGAGTTAGGTCACTGCGTTTACACTGTGTACACAAAGCTTAACAAAGTACACACAGTCAATGAATAGCACACTAACATGCCCCAGACTTCCAACATTTCAAAAAGTCAAGGTTGTTTCATAACCAATTCGTGTCGGTCTCGTAAAATTTTTTATTTCAACTCCCATCTTACCATGTGTCTTCACCAATGACTTTATGTAGCCCATCACCATATTGATAACCCTGATGGCCCTGAAAGGGCTGAACTCAAAGATAAGGATGCGCTACAGATAAGTAAGTAGATTTACTTATCCAAATTTGACACGCCCATAGAAATCTTATAAGATTGACTAGAGATAATCCATTTCACGTCTGATCTGTAAACATGATATCAAAATTATCAGATATAAATTATCTACAGTAATTCCTATAAACCCTGTGCACTATATTTGAACTCACTAATGAGTGATAAGTCTGCAGAATAGGCAGCAACGGCTGCACGATTTTGGAATAATGAGTGATTAGCTGTCAAGTTATTTTATTTATGCTTTTCACAATCCGTGTTGATTCAAAGCAGCTTTTTCAGAAATGAATGTCTTAAAGTCCTCAACCCAAGGGAACTTTGACAAGGAGAAACCTTGAAAGGAGCCCACCTTCCTGTGGTGTTCACAAGCTCTATAATTGCTAAATATTATCTAGTTAGTCAATGATGTGTTAAATGAATAAAATAAGTTGATTTGAATTTTTTGTGTTCTCTTATTGTATAAACTCTCAATGCAGAGGCATAGATAATTATTTAATAATTCTAGAGCAACTGAATTTTGAGATTGAGATGTAAAGCTGTTAAACCAATCCAGACTGTAAGTTTAAAAGTGGATCTGTAGATCTGTACTGGCCGTTGATAAAAGAAAGTATGACACGTTTTAAGGGTTATTGCCTTTATGACGCAAGTTAGTAATTCTTTTGCAAAAACGAGAGTCGATAGAGTGAAGAAAAATGGACTAGGAGTGTATTCAAGGTCATACAAACAACATACGTTGTAAAAGAGTAAAGTGAGCTACCCAGTGAGATCACTTCTGGGAATGTCACTGTTTGCCAAAGAGGTCTTCAGAGATTGAAAAGATATAATGCTTGTATTCTAAGAATGCTGACTGACCCGCGGGTCAAAGGTGGCTAACAAAGTCTGATGCTCACCTATAAGAAGGCCTTCATTCTGCCTAGGTGTGACTTTTACGCTTGTCAGGACACGGAAGAGTTGTAAGTATTACGTTTTCATTGCTTGTATCCGTTATCTGATAACTTAAGCCTGCTTAGAGCTATCAATTGTCATAATGTTTGTTAGAATTAAGACATGTTACAAAACAACAATTAATCAAATAAATATATATATATATATATATATATATATATATATATTAGGGCTGTTAGTCGATTCAAAATGGTGTGATGTGATGTGGTGATTATTAATCTTATTAAGATAATTTAATGCTATTATTGTGTTAAATGAGAAAAGTATCAAGTAGACATTAAATAGGAGGTTTAAAAAGAAACATTTTATTTGATTCAACATAAAATTTATTACACATAAACGTTTAGGTTACAACAGCCTAACATAAATGATGGAACATAAAAGAAGATGATTTAAGAAAAATCTCAGTATTTACTGTTCATGCAATGAAAGTCATTAGTAACCAAATCAGCTTTGTTACCAACCGTCTTCAAAATAACTTCTTTTATGTTCCACAAAATAAAGTAAGTCATACAGGTTTGAAATGACATGAGGGTGAGTAAATCATGACAGTATTTTAATTTTGGAGTGAACAATCCCTTTAATGTTTTTTTTCTTCTGTACTGAAATGACACTGCAAATAAGAAAGTTGTATGAGTCATTCATTCATTCGATTCGTTCAAACGGCTCTCTTTGTGAATAGAATTGTTCACTTGATTCATTTAGAAACTAAACATGGCTGTGTTGCTTGGAGATGCATATTTATATATCATCTCCACACTTTATATTAGGTGGCTTAGGTCACTTTCACTTAACTACTATGTACTTACATCAAAAAATAAGTACAATGTACTTATTGTGTTCATATTGTATTGTAAATCACTTTTATTGTAAATCACTGCTATTGAGGTGGGATATGGGTAAGGTTAGGGGCAGGTTTGGTGGTATGGGTCAGTTTAAGGGTGGGTTAAGGTGTAAGTGATGGGTCAACAGTGTAATTATAAATGTAATTACAGAAATTAACTGTATGTACACAATAAGTGCATTGTATCAAATGATTAATTTAAATGTAAGTATATAGTAGTTAAGACCACCTAATATAAAGTGGGACCCAATACAATATAACACATACTGTCCTTAACGTTTATTTAATGCTAATAACACTATGCAATAAAACAGCCTATAGAAATCCTGTAGCATCTTTGCATGTGCAGGTTGCTTTTATTGAGCGTGTTACTTTTTGAACATATAACATGGACTCTTTCACATGACTGGACCACTTGGGCAAAAAAGAGGGTCCAAGGTTGATGTCAGTGCAAGATAACAGAGCTGTTGGAAAACGTTGAACTTCATTCTTTCTTTACTGTTGGAAAATTCAGTCCAATAACCATCGCTGATGTGTTATCAACCTATTGACACTATGGAAAATCAGTACATGGTCTAGGTTTTCCAAATTTTGTGGGTCACTGTTTATGGTCTCATATAACCGTTAAAGCTTAATTGGTCTGTCCCGCGACTGTATTTTCAGATTTTCAATGGAAGATCTCACTATAATAGATATTATCTTATTTAAGCAGATATGATATCAGAGATAACTGATATAATAGATAAAATAATATAAAATATAATAGATAAAAGGCAATCATGCCTTTGCATGCTATGGTGCGCAAGGCGATTAAAGTGCTATTGTAATTTTATTAGACAACAGTGTTGATACCACGATAGCAGTTGTTATAACAGAAACGGTTGATATCAACAAACACTTGCTTTTCTTTTGGCATTGGGTGTGGTGATGAGTGTTTGACCTCCATCCAGCAGAGCTGAGAGCCATTCAGAGCTGAAGTGAGAATGCCTTTGAGACGTCAATTCAATTTCTACATTAGAATTGAGCTTGGAAGCAAAATGCTGAAATGTAATTTACATTTTTAATTAAATTGCTTTAAGTACACTGTGAAACAAATTTATACATATATACACATACAGTATATATTTTGAAAATATTTACATGTATACATTTATATTCATATAATTTATATTTAATATATAAACATATGTTAAATATATACATGCATCTGTGTGTATTTATATATACATAATAACTATACAGAGCACACACACATATATTATGTAAACAAAAACTTATTTTGGATGCGATTAAACGTTTGACAGCACTAATATTTATATAAATCGACTAAAATTTACAGAAGAATGTTTAATGAGTTGAAAATCAGTTTTAATCAGTCTTTTCATGTAACAGCCACTCAAGTTACTTCATGTTTGGCAGCTTTGAGGTTGTCTACTAAAACCTGATAAATATAATTTAGGTTTCAAATATATACTCTTTCCTATTCTGCAAAGGCGTAACGAGAATATTGATGATTCCTGCTCAGAGACGTAAATACTTTTTTGTCCAAATACATCAACACAAGAAAGAAAACTCTGCTTGTCAAATCATTTAGGATCATTAAGTATTAATATTTAGCCGAAATATTCATAGTGCATACGTTATCCAGTCAAATAGCAGAAATTAATGGTTTGCTTATCCTGGTTATCAGATCTCAGTTATCAAAGCAGTTATCTAAAGTTATTTAGTTGTCATCTCATAATAATCTTGTTTGGTGTGGTCACATGACCCATACAGAACGCAAGGACAATAAGGGCGACATGCTTACGGCAGAGAACCAGCATGTCAACACATGGCCCACTTTACGATTGCTGATTTTCAAGGAAGGTTTAAGATGCTGTTGTCTTTTGGTGCTTCTAGTTGGTTTTTTTTTGGAAAAAGTAGTGAGGGTCAGCTAAGACATTCTTCAGAACGAATGTCTTTTGGTCAGAAAGTATGACGTCTACCAAAACATGCAAGCGTTAAAATGAACGCAGCAATTTAGGTTACAATGGCTTCCAGAGAAATTTGCATAAAAACAAATATAGAGCAAACTGAGAAACAGTTAGCTATAGGCCTAGTGTCTGAATTATCATGTTAAATTAAGCTGGCAGTGGTCTCCAATAGCATTGCATCTTTATAGATTTGACAGATGGATATGTAGAAATCACACTGTCTAGAGTGGACCAAAAAAAATAAGTCCCAGTGGCACATGACAAGAATTTTTATAGTAACAACTTACCATAAAACCACATTTAAGTGGCTTCTCGTGATGTCTGTTTGTTCATATATTCTCATAACAGCCTGCACACTTTGACCTATTTCTGAATTTTATATTGCAGCTATCAAACAAAAGCTGTGATTTGTCATATTTTACTGTGGACAGATGTCATTACACATTTGGTCAAACTCCGCTTATTGACTGCAACGCAAACAACATGGTAGTGTTCATAATAGCCCACGCAAAATACTGCCTTAATAATAGGCTTATGCCATTGTCATAACAGCTCAAAGAAGAGTCAAATATGGACTGCTTTTTAAAGTTTGACTCATGATTGTGTGGTGACTACCTTATGAGAGCAAATTTCAGCAGATAACAAACAATTTAGGGTGACACTTTAGTTTAGAGGCCAATTCTCATTTACTAGGTTGTTTATTAGTACTTCTAAAGCACATATCAATGCCTTATTCTGCCTCATCCCTTAATCTTACCCCATACCTAAACTTAAATGCTACCTTACTAACTATTACTGACTAAAAAAGCAGAAAATTAGGAGTTTACTGAGGACAAATCTGTGGACAAAATTTGATCAAGCATTGCCGCTATTCTTACTTTTAGTATTTTTAGTACATATATTCTCAAGTAATGTTTAAAGGTAAATAAACCTTTGATAACTGCGAAAGCAGCACATTTTATGTGGAGCAACAGCGACACCTGTAGGAAAACTGAAGAATAACACGGCGTGCATCATGTCACGACAGACTAAAGGAGACTTTACGTTTTAGAATTGTAATTAATATTAAGGCATATTCCTAAGCTCAGTATAGTACTCAAAATATTTTAATGCGTTTTAACGTTTTGAAGTTTCATACAAATCATTTTTCTAACAGATAATCACATTATCTACTGATAAGGAAACACAAAGTTTGACGAAGCTACAGTAGCAAAAAGAAAAGCTGTCAATGGAAACATGAAGAGGAAGGAAGAATTCACCATAAAAAATTATAATAATCAGATTGAAAAAATAGCTCAACCAGACAAAAATAAGGAGAAAATAGTTGCTAGTCAATGAAATGAAGCCAGCCACAGTCAAGTTATGGTCCCTCTGGTTTGTCTACTACCTGTATGAGAATAAAGAACAGTTAAAACAATATCAAGGAGCTTATTATATAGGCTATTGTGTTCCTCTAGAACTCAGTGTTACCTTTTTGAAGAGCTTAAGGCCAAAGTAATTAGTCGCCATGTTCTTCAGTTTGGTTGCACCACCAACTTTGCATCGCACATATCCATATAGGTTTGCCCACTGCAGCACAACTCCCATGATCACAACCGCCTACACACACACACATCAGGAAGTTTACAGCTCACAGCTTAGATGGCTTATGCAGCAAAATGAGGCATTTAAGGGAATTTAAAAACTCACCAACCACTTTATGTTGAAGGAGAAAAGTGAGCTAAACACAAAGAAACCCCAAAACAATGGACACACGATCAGACCAATCCAGAAAATCTGTGAATCGGAGTTTGAGACCACTTTTTTACTGGTTCCCTGTAAGGAAATAGACCAAATAGATAGGTATTAAAGAAATAGTTCGGTGATGAAATTAAATTCTCTCATTATTCATTCTCCCATATCTACGATGTTAACACAAAAGGAGAGATTTTGAAGAATCTCAACACAGCTCTTTCACATAGGAACACATCTGACAAGCTCAAAAAAGACAAAAGTACTCCATATTATTCATGATCAGCAGGTTTGAGACGTGCAGAAGGCGGCATTTTTACTGTTTTATTGAGTATAGTAAATATGCATTACAGCTTCTGTTTTTCACCCAAAGCTATCATGTGACTTAAACTGTTTTTTTGGTTTGGTCCTTGACAGTCTTGAAGATCCTTCACAATTCTCCTTTAGTGTATAGAACAAAGAAAGTCAATATGGGTCTGGAACAACATGAGGGTTAGTAAATGACGTCAGAATTACACGTTTGTGTGAACTATTCTTTTAATATTTGAACAGTGTGACTCAAAAGAGGAAATTTTACTCTTTCAAATAATTACACAACTGAATGTGTTATGCATTCACTAACAGTTACAAAACATGATCATTAAACTTTGATCGAGCTGAGATAAAAGTTAGCTATATCTTTATATTAAAGTTGTACATTACCTCAGTATTGTAAGTCACAATCATAAACTTGATTTTTATTATAGGGTTGCTTTCCGTAGTTGCGAATATATTTTTTAAATGTCCCGCAGTATTGTAAAGTTGTGGGTGGTGAGACTCACTGATCTGGATTCAAACATCCAATGACTGTGACCGTCTTCATTGACCTGATTCCACCATCTCAAGCCCACCAACAGTCGTCCCGTCACATTCTTATATATGGAAAAACACAGAAACATTCAGAAATGTACCTCTTAGAGAAGACCTGATTATTATACATTATTAAAGTCAAAGAGAAACACTCTTTTTACTTATATATATAATCTGGTGCAAAAAGGATTTAAATGAGGAAACACATAGGATGAGACTTTAATTTTATTCAATTCGTAATGAGACCATAATATGCGTTAAGAAAGATTTCATGTTGACTCCATGCTCACCTTTACTGTCCAGAAGTCACAAGACAGAAGTAAAATGATGGTGACCATGTTGCCAATAAAACTTCGGCTGAGAAACTCACAAAAGAGGTAGATCAGGGTGGCACTTGTGCGGAAGAAGAGATGAAAGAAACAGGCCAGAGGATGTCTGAGAAGAACAAACCATTATTTATATAGTAATCTTTATGAATGAAGAACGATTTAAAAAATAAGACGACAGAAGTAATGGTCAAACTTTATTTTAAGGTCTAACACACCATGAACTTTGACTTTTGCCTCAATAAATTCCTAATTTGCTGTTTATTAACAGCTAGTAAGGTAGCTGTTAAGTTTAGGTATTGGGTAGGATTAGGGATGCAGAATATGTGCTTTATAAGCACTAATAAAAATAGTCAATGTTAGGCGTGCTAATAAGCAAATAATAGTAAGAATTAAGTCCCTATACTACTAAAATGTTACAGAAGAAACATATAGTCTTTAGCAGGTATAAAATATCACTTAATGTCAAACAGTTTCTTTGGTCTATGTGTTTTCCCAACTCACTTGATTTTTGATTTCTTCTCACTAAACGCATTTTCATCCTCATGAAATAATGGCACTTCACCAAGAGAATCCTTCAAAACAAATACTGCATCAGTTCAAGTTTTAACACTACGACATTCAAAGTGATTCAGAGTTTTATGTGTATAACGCAACCGTTCATTTTTTAGTTATTCCTTCATCCACAACAAGTCATGCAGACAGATGCACTTAAACACGCTTCATATTATCACGTAAACACGCTACATATTGTCACTTAAACACGCTACATATTGTCACTTAAACACTACATATTATCACTTAAACACTCTACATATTGTCACATAAAAACGCTACATTATCACTGAGAGCTCTTTCATAACAGGTTTCTTTAAAGGAAATATAAGTGACAACTCACCTGTCTGTTCATGTTGGTGC
The DNA here is from genome assembly GCA_021397915.2 of Tor tambroides. Taxonomy (NCBI): domain Eukaryota; kingdom Metazoa; phylum Chordata; class Actinopteri; order Cypriniformes; family Cyprinidae; genus Tor; species Tor tambroides. The sequence goes on along the minus strand of JAFVLL020015934.1, from coordinate 1,391 downwards.
AGGTAGTCTTGTTTCCTGCTGACGTGTATGTAAACACACGTGTCCACTCTATGAGAATCAAATGTTATAATATTTAATTTGAGCTGTCGTCCTTTAGGGGGCGCATGGTGGCTCAAATAATGATTCCCAAATGGAATCGCATGCAAATCTCAGGACGTTATTACCTTTTTTAGATGAGTTATGCTACAAAATACAATTATTTATTTATTTTTAAATATGTTGTACAAAAATTTGTACTTGAAAAAAAAATCCATATCCATTAGGTTATACACAAACAATCGTGTTTGGTCAATTGTCCGACCAGCAATGAGAAAACTAACAGGTCTAACATGATAACGCCGTCCGCTCAGCATCAGCCCTCTCCAGCTCAAATACAAGTAAAAGTGACTATACTGTTCTGAAACTAGAGTAAAAGGACAACAAAGACCAAAATAAAAAGAGTTTTGTTTTCTCTTGACATCAGCTGTGGGAGTCAACATTCCCATTTATGTTTAATAGTAGTATATGAATGTGCTAATCCTTCAAGATTGTTTTTGTATTTTTGTATCATGGCACACCCCATTACCGATGAATCTCTAAAAAATAACCAATCAGAAACTATTTGCCTAATTTAGTACATTTTGGGTTTGCTGACATTGAATTGGATGTCATGTCTTTAGGGCGAACTTTTGGAGAGATGGCGTGTTGCTAAAGTGATGGGGCTAGTCTAATTCAGTGGCTAAGTTAGCAAAATGGTGGAAATCGCTTACAGCGCCTTTCGATAACATATATTGAAGTAACAAGGTATTCTGTCAACATGGCACCTCTACATTTAAGAAGGAACATGAGAGAGAGAGAGACAGAGAGAGGGAGGTAATGTAACAATGCACTTTCTCTCCTATTCTATACCATGTTTTCGTGGAACCCGCCGCTAGATGTACGCAACAGAGCATCAGAGTTTGCCTGTTAAACATTTTACAGTAGTCTTAATGTGTGCCTTTATTGTCATTGTAGTAGATGTTTGACTGACAAAATAGCTCTTGTGAATTTGTCACTAAGTTAAAGCGTGAGCACTCATGTGACAGTCGCACCGTTAGTGACTGACCAAAGGTCGCTCTGTCTTTCTTCCTACCCATTCCTTTCACCATGGCTCTTCGACACAACGTCTTGCTTTTCCTTTGCATTTTACCTTTTACTAATGCACTCTACAAGCAATGGATTCCAGACACCAATTTTGAAAATGCTACCAACTGGGATAAAGGCTCTGTACCCTGCGGTAACGACCAAGTGGTGTTTTTAGCTCAGAGGAAAGTATCAGTGTATGTAGAAACGGCTCACACTATCACTGGAATGAGCTTGCCGGTGGATGGAGAACTGATTCTGGCATCTGGCGCTGGGTTTACTGTAAGAGA